>JADRCC010578563.1:0-24474 GCA_019843855.1 Hylomyscus alleni
ATTGCTATAAGCCTTGATATCTCAGGACCCAAGTGAAGCCTGTTCCCAAGTGCTTTCAGAATCATTACTCAAATTAGACGCTGTCCTCAGTTGGAGTACTAGTACTGTTGAAACACCAAGCAAGTTGGCAAGGAAAGGGTTTATTTGACTTACACTTCCATATCAGAGTTCATCCTTGAAGGAAGTCAGGGCAGGAACTCAAACAGGGCAGGACCCCACAGGCTGCAGCTGATGCAGAGGCCATGGAAGAGTGCTCCTTACTGGCTTGCTCATCATGGCTTACTCACTAGCCCAGGAATGGCACTACCTGCAATGGGCTGGGTCCTCTGCCATCAATCACTAATAAGACAACTCAGTTCCCTACAGCAGGATCTTATGGAGTCATTTCCTACACTGAGGTTCCATCCTTTCGGTTAACTCAAGACGGTGTCAAGAAAGCTAGCCAACACAGATACCGAGTCTCCTGACATGCGGCATCTAATCGTGCCACTTTAAGACCATGGAAGGGGTTGGCTCTTCACATGCTGGAGCAGTTGGGTGGCTCTCCTGGCTTGGTGGCTCAACAGCTCAGACAGACTTAAGCAAGACCCATCTCCCTTGCTTTTTCCCCATTCCATTTTCTGAAGCTGTGATCTGAATTGTCCATTCTGTGGATCTTCTTAAGACTACTCTACTTTTGAAGGCCCATCCTTCTTAGAAAACAAACATCTGCTGTAACATCAGTGACGACAAACTGATATGGAAATACATTTAAGAGTGATTAAAGCCCACCCATATGACCAATGACCAGAACACAGATAAATGGCTGAAATAATATTAATTATACTATAAAACTGAAGAATGATTTGAATTAAATACAGAAAGCATAAATGAATAAAAAACTGAAAATGCAGGAGAAAAGAAAGTAGAATAATTAGTAAATAAAAAAACAAGAAAAAAAGAATGTGATAGAAAAAAGAGATTTAAAAATGTGATTGTACAATAAAGACAATTGCCTAAATAAAACTAAGTAGACATCAGAAGAAAAATTAACAAACAAAAACTTCTAAAAAATAAAGTCAAAATACACTGAAAGTAGAGTAAAAAAATTAGTGGTGGGAGGAATAAAAAAAAAATGAAGCCCTGGAGTTTCTTCTGGGTGTTCTGTGATTGGAGTCTGCCAGGTAGAGGGCAGGTTAGTTGAAGTTGGTCAAGGATAGGTTAGTTGAAGTTAGTTGAGGAAAATTGGTTGAAGTTCGTGAGAGGTGGATTAGTTGAAGCTGATAAGAAATGTGTCAGTTGACGTTGATAGAGCGTAGGTTAGTTGAAGTTGGTAATGAGCAGGTTAGTTAAAGTCAGTAAGTGGCAGGCAGGTTATTTAAGGTTGCAGACTTATTTTTTTCTACCATTTAAACTGGTTCTTGTCTAGTATGGGAATGGCTGTCTTCCCTTTAAATACTTTTGTACACCAGGAGCCTGTGTTGACTACTTTAGCTTTGCAGTCTATGTGTTGGTCAAGCTCTGCCATGTTTTTGAGACTTGTTAGTTTTTTTTAGATTTATTTATTTATTATTATATGTAAGTACACTGTAGCTGTCTTCAGACGCACTAGAAGAGGGCATCAGATCTCATTACAGATGATTGTGAGACACCATGTGGTTGCTGGGGTTTGAACTCAGGACCATCGGAAGAGCAGTCAGTGCTCTTACCGGATGAACTATCTCACCAGCCTGAGACTTGTTAGTTTTTATACCATAGGGTATAAATGTGTTTTTATACATTTTATAACGTGCTAGCCAGGTCACGTATAGCCAGAAGTCTGGAGTTAGCAAACAGATCTTGGAGATTTACAAGGGAAGGCATGTGCTGTCTGTGCTTCCAAAACCTACTCTATATTGATCATCCTGTTGGAGGGATGAAGCAGGGCACTCAGTTGCTAGTTGGAGCTTCAAAGTTCTCCTTTCAAGAAGGGGTGAACATCATGGCAACTGCATAGATCTAGAAGTTAAATAACCTGCTGACCTCAGACTTAGGACTGTCAAATTCACTTATCAGCTGAAGGAGCCAGCTCCTAGCTGCATGGCCAAAGCTGCATCCCACTAAACATCGCCTAACAATTCTACTGCTACAGGAGCATCTCAGTAAGTCAGTGTCTGACCCTCCCCCTCTTCCAGACAGCCAGTCAGTCACAGCTGCCTGTCCCTGGAGGTGTGGCGGGTAACCCCGAGTCTGCTTATTATCAGGTACTGGGGGTCCTTCTCAGGATGACACAGGAAAGTGTAAAACTGAAACTTCTTCTAACTGCTCTGGCATGGTGCATGAGACACCACTATCTCTCCAAAGCCTCTTCCAACTGGATTCAAGGATCGGGTGGCCTTCGGACTTGTCTTGTGGGCGGGGCTGCCAGCCTCTTTGCCTTAGAGTTGTCTGGTGTGCCTTTTGGGTGTAGTTGCTGATTCCCTCCCCATGTAGGAGGGCTTCAGCTGAAGCCTGGTGCTGCCTGCTCTTTTTGCTGTCACCGTCCCCTTCTCCTTCCCCTTCCCTTCCCCTTCCCTTCTCCCTCCTCTTCCCCTCCCTTTCCCTTCCCCCTCCCCTTCCCCTTTCCCTTCCCCTTCTACTTCCTTCTCCTCCCCCACACTATTCAGCTTTCCTATTATCCAGTATGTAATTTCTAACACACCTCTGATTATTCTTTCCCTTCAGAATAGTGTCTATTCTTTCTTATCCTGACACTCTTCCTTCACCATGTGACGTGGAAGCCGCTTCTGATCTGCCATCCTACCTCCCAAAGCCCAAATGTGTCCTTCAAGTACAGACACAGGTCCATTTCCGTTCACATCACATTCCGTTGATAAGCAAGAACTTAGTTCTGCCCTATATGTAT
The DNA here is from genome assembly GCA_019843855.1 of Hylomyscus alleni. Classification (NCBI taxonomy): domain Eukaryota; kingdom Metazoa; phylum Chordata; class Mammalia; order Rodentia; family Muridae; genus Hylomyscus; species Hylomyscus alleni. The sequence goes on from JADRCC010578563.1 coordinate 2,864, forward strand.
TGCTGTATGGGTGGTTTCCCCCTCTCCCTTTATGAAGAAATTATTTTCTACAATGATATGCTTTGCTTCTTCTTCTTCTTTTTTTATCTTTTGTGCAAGTTTTTGTATTGTAGTTCCCATGGTGCCTAGACAAAATGTGTTATAACAAGTGTTACCCCAGTCAAACTTAATCTCATAACAGTATAACTTTGTTTGCACATCCCTTACATTTCCCTTCTTCCTCCCTACATCTGATGGGTCTGATTTCATAGTTTACTTCTTCTAATGTGTCTTTCATATCTATAATACAGTAGCTTACAGTTGCAAAATTATTATTTGTTTTTAATAGTGTTAAACACGCCCCTCAATACAGAGGCAGGTGATTCACACACTGCCGTTGCAGTATAAAGTTTTGGGTTGATTATGCACTTACTGTTACCAGTGAGTTTTGTGCTTTTGTTTACATGTTACTAATTAACATCATTTCTCTTTCAGTTTGAAGAATACTTTTGGTATTTGTTGTAAGGGAGGTCTAGTGACCGTAAACCTGACAGCTGCTTTTTGTTTGTTTGTTGTTTGTTGTTTTTGTTTTTTTAAAATCTATTTATTTGCAGTTTATGTGTATGAGTATTTTGCCTGCATGTATGTCTGTGCACTGCATGCCTGCAGTACCCACAGAGACCAGAAGAGGGTTAGGATCCCCTAGAACTGGAGTCAGTTGTTGAGTACCACGTGGATGCTGAATATTGAACCTGCTCGTAATTACTGAGCCACCTTTCCAGCTTCAAGCTCATCAGCCTTTGTTTGCTAAAGAATGCCTTTCAAGACATGGAATTGTTAAATCTGTAGTTTTATAACTTGAAGTGACATGTGAACTATAATGTCCCATGAAAGAGACAATCTTGTCATGATCTGAAAAATATCTCAAAAATTGGTAGTAGAAATGTCATGTTACTACCATCCCCATCAAGAGCACCTTTGTGGTACACACACACACACACACACACACACACACACACACACACACACCTTGTTTAGGATTACTTAAGGAAAAAAGGCCAGTTCCTTCTACAAAAATTTACACAAGCAAACAGAACAAAAACTGAGAAAAGAAGCCCAGACAGAAGTGAGAAGTTTCCTGTCATGGGGGTCACATCTCTGGCGTGTGTTATCCAACACCATGTATGCTGGTAACATGGCCTCTCTTTTTTGCTTTGATACTATAGTCACTCATGCTAGAATTGATAGGGTCCCCTCCTTAGCACTCATTTCTATAAAATAAGCTATAAAAATTTGTTGTGAGGTGTGAGAAGCCACAGCTGCACCCCAGGGGGCGCCTGGCACTCCACCCCCTCCTCAGCTCCACTTAGTAGTAAACAAGACGTATATGGCCATGGCTTTAGCCTTGGCCACTCCTCCCTTTTGTGAGCCTATCAGCAGTGCCCACTGGCAGACAGCGATTGGATAGCTGGAACCCAAGGGAGGGGCTCTAGGAAAGTAAGTTTGTAAGCAGCTAGAGAACGAGAGACTGAGAAGAACAATGAAGCAGCAAGAAAGCCGTGTAAAGGAGCCTGAATAAACTGCAAAAGGAAGAGCTCGTGGTGGTGTCCTTCTTGCTGGTCGAGGGGGACGTCACAGTGAGGCTGACTAGGCTTAGGAGTAAGGTACGCTGGTCTATTTTGAACTCCACTATTGGCAGAAATGGAAAGGTTTAGTATTGGTGCCTAACTCAAGTGAGCTTATATCAGAGACTGGTACACAGGGCAGTGGGAAGGGGTGAGTTTGAGAGGGAAGGGTACTTAGGACAGACTTGTGGGAGGCCAGAGAGTCATCCTGAGCACAGCCACTTAAGACGGCACGGAAAATGGCTGGGGAAGCACCAAGAACGGGACTGCTTATCCTCTCTGCTACATGCACCGGTGCTTTGACTTGATGTGCTAGTTTGACCTTCAGCTCTCCAGGTTGGATTCATAGAGTGATAGCTATCAATGCTATCTAACATGAGAGTCACAGCCTATGTATGCACCAAGCCATGTTCAGCCACTCATCCTCAATAAACCAATAAAAATGATCATATTAATAGTGGTGAGCAGAAAAAATTCTTCTTTTTTTTTTTTTTTTTTTTTGGTTTTTTCGAGACAGGGTTTCTCTGTGTATCCCTGGCTGTCCTGGACTCACTCTGTAGACCAGGCTGGTCTCGAACTCAGAAATCCGCCTGCCTCTGCCTCCCAAGTGCAGGGATTAAAGGCGTGCACCACCACGCCTGGCTAGAAAAACTTATTCAATACGGCAATGCTGGGAAAAGGAAAATCCAGTCACTGTCTAAGTCTGTCTTTGGGAGACCTGAGGTGATATTAAAATTTAAAAAGAGTAGCAAGGATTTGCACATCTGAGCAGTCCTAGTCAAAATGTGATCCTGACCACTCTGACCCATCACTCTCAGGGCTTCAGGAGCATCCTAACAGGCAGCCTGGCATTATTAGAACTCTGGCAACGAGCCTTTCCTTCTCACACATGACTCTTATGGAATTTCCCATGTCTTTGGTATTTATTTGTTCAACAGTCTGACACTCAAACTGAGAGACTGTCTCAGAACATCTTCATTTTTATCAGCAATTTACACCGGAACGTGTGTGTGTGTGTGTGTGTGTGTGTGTGTGTATGTGTGTGTGGGTGTGTGTGGGTGGGTGGGTGTATGTATGTGTGAGTGTGTGTGTGTCAGGGTGTGTGTGTGTGAGTGTGTATATGTGTATCAGGGTGTATGTGTCAGGGTGTGTGTGTGTGTGAGTATGTATATGTTTGTCAGTGTGTGTGAGGGTGTGTGTATGTGAGGGTATGTGTATGTGTGTTTGTGTCAGGATGTGTGTGAGTGTGTATTGTGTGTGTCAGGGTATGTGTATGTGTGTGTGTGTGTGTGTGTGAGTGTGTATATGTGTATCAGGGTGTATGCGTCAGGGTGTGTGTGTGTGAGTGTGTATATGTTTGTCAGTGTGTGTGAGGGTGTGTGTATGTGAGGGTATGTGTATGTGTGTTTGTGTCAGGATGTGTGTGAGGGTGTGTGTATGTGAGGGTATGTGTATGTGTGTTTGTGTCAGGATGTGTGTGAGTGTGTATTGTGTGTGTCAGGGTATGTGTGTGTGTGTGTGTGTGTGTGTCAGGGTGTGTGTGTCTGTCAGGGGGTGTGCTGCACTAGGGTAGCTTTTCCACAGTTCCCTTCTGACAGTTTGTTATGTGTTTTTTCTGTTCCGTGTCTCAGTGTCTCTTGGCGAGCCTGTGTTGCCCACCCCCTTTTTGCATAGCTTCCTTCTGTTCCCAGTAACAGCTGAACAGCTGCTACTATTTAATCTTACCCACTATTCTCAAAAAAAAAAAAAAAATAAGAGAGAGAGAGAGGGAGAGAAAGGGGGAAGAGAGAGAGAGAAGGGGAGAGGGGGAGAGATGGAGGAGAGAGGAAGGAGGAAGAAAGGAAAGATGAAGTAAAGAGAAAAAAAGAGAAAAAACCACCTTGGAGATCTGCTAAGACATAATTCGAGATAATAAATAGCCCCCTGGGGTTTAATAACAGTGAGCACTCTGTGTGTGGCGTTTTCTAAGTGATTTTGCTCTGCTAACATGTTTTATTCTCAGGATGACTGGTGGGATAGGTGACCTTCATCTTTCCATTTCACAAATGAAGAATCCAAAAAGACAGCAAAGCAAACTAACTTGGCCGAGGTCAAGTTAATATCTACAAGGCTGTAATTAAATTTCTGCAAGTCTTGAAATCTGGCTCTCTGCTTTGGTGCTACCATAGACCTTATAAAACGACCATAGCAGTGCAGCTAGGCAAGGACTGGGGTTCTGGCTTCATGCAGCATGAAGTGGAGGCTTCACCTTGTGCTTTACAAACCAGTGAGCTCCTTCAGCAAATTCCTCAGTGTGGTAATTAACTTTCATTGTCAGCTTGACCAGATTTGGTACTTCCTAGGAAACAACCTCCAAGTATAGCTGTGAGGCTGTTTCCAGAGAGGTCTACCTGGGGTGGAAAAGACACAGCCTCAATGTGAGTGACAGCATCCCATGGGCTGGACTCCTGGACTCAATAAAAAGGAGAACATAGGAGAAAGTGAGCTAAGTAGAGGTGTCTTCTCTGTAGAGTGCGGACAGACTTGATCAGTCACATCATTTGCTATCAGGAAGGAGCTATTCTCCCTTCGGTACTTCCCTACTGTAATGATCTTGCAAGAGTAAACAAATGATCCCTTCCTTGTTGAACTTGCTTGTCAGGCATTGATTTTGTCACAGCAATGGGGAAGAGTAACTAACACAAGGACCCTTCCTCAAGGGTATAGGCCATGCGATGATGTCAATGACCTTGAAGTCCCTGGAAGAACCTAACATGCAAAGGAAACTGCATTTTTGATTCTTGGCACATAGTAGGCATTTGTCAAGTATTCGTTGAAGGTTAGTCGTTGCAATAGAAGACACATTTATGAAACTCAAGTACTATGGCCTTTCTTTGAATACCTTCAAAACCCCTTAATTTCTCCATTTGAGAAAACTTGAAAAATGCTTAAGTGCTAACATAAGATTATTTTAAGACAAGCAATATAAGCCAGTAAGTTGGCACATCAGTCATTTACTTCAAAAAAACAAAAATGATGGCAAAAGCCAAATTTCTCTCATCCCACAAAATTGATGTTCACTCTTGGGCATAGCTATGGCTGAAGCATCTCTGTGATGCTTAACATGTCTCACATATCCCTTTGATGGTGAAGCTTTTAAATGTTTCTCTTAGACATGCAGGTGTGGCACAGTGGTAGAGCACATGCTTAACATGTGTGAGGTTGCCTTTTGATCCTCACACCAAAGGGAAGAAAAAAATATAGACAGCCCCTCACTGTCTTTTCCTGGTACCCTGGCATACTCAATTATGTGACTTTTGCATTAAGATCTTGAAGAATTATTAATAACTCGTGAGTGGTGATTAAAGTATAAATTTTCCACAAATTTATTCTACCTTAAATAATGTTTATATATATATATGTACACATATGTATATATGTATGTGTATTATACATATTATATTGCCTGTAAGAAAAAAATCTGTGCTTATGAGAAAAAAATTCAGAAAGTTGAAACTGTTTCTGACATTATTCACCATGAAATGAGGCAGCATGGAATTTTTATAGGAAAAAATATAGTCTAATGAAGGAGGAATTTAATGATGCAGTTGGTAAATTCGTAGACAGGATAACATTGGTAGTTGAGTGCAAATGTCAGCCCTCCCGTTATCTATTTACACCTAGGTAAAATTCCTGGACTTGCACTGGAAAATAAGCCTTGTTTCTAATTATAAATCTTGATGCTTAAAAATAGCAAACCATATGTTCTCAACAGAGGGGATATTTAAAAACTGTTAGTGAGACAGTTAGCATCTATCCAAGGCTAAAACGACTGGAACAACAGAACAAAGCACTTCATCCAGTTTGAGATTAAACTCAGAGTTGACTGAGCTGTGTCTGCATTTGTTTGTATTTTTTCTGTTTCTTTGAAATGTCTCGCCAATGATCTAACTGCCATTCCTGTTCTCCCCACCCCTATCTGCCTCCTCCCTCCCCCTCTCCCTTTCTCCTCATCCCACTATATTGTAACACAGAAATAAAACATAAAACATACCCTTGTTATCTTGATTGAACAAAACTTGGAATTCTGTTGCCTTGATGACTTAACATGCTTCTAAATGATTTTTCACAAAGCACAAATTTTTATTTTCAGTTTTAGTAGAAAATGGCTTTCAGACTCCTAATGCTAGCCATCCCATTTGACACAACCCTGTCAGTCGTATGACTCTGAGAGTATTTGACAAGTGAGAATATTAAACTCTTGGAATAACTCAGCAATTTATCTCCATCAACACAAGTCTTCAGTGAGGAGGAAAGTGTGACTTAAGAATCATGAAGAACGCCAAAGTAAAAAATGTAATTGCTTTAAACGGCTTAAGATAGTTCATCTTTTTGCTTTCAGTCCAAATGATAAGGGTATTTTAATAAGAAAAAGCTCTTTAGAAAAAGACATATCTGTAGCCACTGACAAAAGATAAAGATAAATAAGTTTGAATTTTTAAAACACTCAGGATATGTTTGTTTATAATACGTTTGTTTACTACTTATCTTTGTCAGTGCATTTCTGTGAATCAAAACTGGAACCTGATACATACAGTATGGGCACTTTACAAACAGCTTATATTCTCGAGTCATTATCATCCAACTTGAGGAAAGCAAAGGTGACCTCAAGGCTCAGTGACAAACATACACACAGTTCACATCTCTTCAATGTAGATGGGTCATCTTTCTGAACTTGTATGTGAGTGGGAAGTAAAGAAAGTGCTAGCTTGCCCACTCCATTGTTAGGGGGAAGGTGTTTATTGTGAATAAGAGAGAGAAAGTACCCAGAGGCACCTGGAAAAGTCCAGAGCAGAGAGGAGAGAAAAGAGACTGCACATGGCCAGGGCTAAGGAATCAGGAAGTGAAAGAAAATAGCAGAGATAGTGAGACAGCAAGACATGGACAGTAAGGCATAGCAAGAGAGCAGGGGGTAGCAAGAGAGGGACAAAGAGAAGGGGGAGGGAGAAAGAGAGGAAGGGAGGGGAGGGAGAGGGAGGAGGAGGAGAGAGAATAGCATTGGATAACAAAGGACAGAGTGGATTGGACAAATTATATAGATTACAAGCTGGATTGAAGGGAAGGCCAGGAGCTGAAGTGGACTTTGAAATATTTAGTGGGTACTTGCATGATATTGAGAGGGCCTGGAATTCAGCATGGGCTTTGATACTGACAGGTACCACAACTATTCATATGTTCCTTCTGCTATACTTAAAAATAAAGTGACTCCTTTTGGCAGATGAGAAATGCTTTCACAAGTTCTCAGGGAGTGTTGGCTTTTATCTAACTATCTGAAATCCTTCTATAGTTTAGCTTGAGCTCGTTCTAGATATATGAACTACCCAAGACCTAACAAACTCTAGACCAGTATTTAATGTTGGAGTACATATGTGCACACATTTACACACACACACACACACACACACACACACACACACACACACAAAATGAAAGATTCACTCTAAAATATCTATTTGAGCTGAGTTTACTATTGCACACATAAAATTAGCACCAAGGACAGTGCACACACCTTTTATCTCATCACTATTGGTGAGATTTTTGTGAGTTTCCAGCCAGTTTGGTCTATATACCAAGCTCAAGGACAGCCAGGAATACATAGAGAAACCCTGTCTCAAAGACACAAAACTACCACTGATGATGGTGATGATGATGATGACAATGACGACGACGACGATGATGATGATGATGATGATGATGATGATGATGATAAAGTTAACATTAAGAGTCAGAGTCTACCTGAGCTATATTCTAAGACCCTTTCAGTATATAAGTATATAAAATATAAGTACAACTTAGAAATCTTTCCCAGCTTAGTAAAGATTGTGCTATATCACTATAGGACCCTAGAAGGGACTTCCTTCTTCTGTAGTTCAATGCAGCCAGATTGGTGCATGCACTAATCTCTTACATTGTCTGTGCTAGAGAGGATACATAGAAGAAGGTCATGATATACGTTTACACAGGCAGTGCTGGAGTGAGATCATTCCCCTCCACCCCAGCTCCACCCATGAAGCATAGGGGTGCTACACTAACACTAAATTCTAGTATACATACACAATCATTGCTAAGTGATAAGAACTGGTGTGTGTTCAGGATGTTTAAAAAGGAAGAAGCTTGTCATATAAATGTTGATTTTTGTCTGTACTTAAAACTTCTACTCAACAAACAAAAACAAAAACTGGCATCTATCAGGCTTGCTAGGAAACAATGCACATTATATAGAAAATATGGCAAACTCAATAGAAAAAAAGCCCATCTTTGATACATGATTGGATTCTACGTGAACTATTTGTACCATCCTTGGAAGAGGAGCAGATCAAGGCAGCAGAAGCAGGAGGCGGTACAAAGACACATGGATGCAAAAGTGAAGGGGGCGGGCAAAATGGATGCTTATGATACAAGTCTATTACAAATATAGGTAATTACAGTATAATTGGTGTTGTTTTTGTAAATTATACAAAGCGGTACTTTGAATAACTGCCTAGTCACACCACAGACATGTCAGCTCATTCTCCCAAAGCTGAGAACAATTATTTGGGGCACACTCTTGCAGGTGCTTATTTATTTATAGCAGATCCTTTAGCATACCACTTAAAAGCATAGATGCTGTCTCTTCATGAAGAATGTTCATGCAGTAAAGATTGGGAGTTAGGGCGTCACTGAGTTCTCCACAAATCAGTCTTGTATTTTAAAGACCTTTTCAAACACAAAACACATACTCATTCCTGAACATACATAGTTCGCAATCTGGACAGACAAACTAGCTTCTGTTTTGTAACAGAACAAACACAAACACATATATGGCAAGTGGTATAAATTTGTTTCTTCAGATGTTTTATTACTTAACATAAAGTACACATCATATGAATTTTAAGTCAGAAATATTTCAAGCAGTTTTTCCTTAGTAAGTGTATTACATTGTATGGTAATGAATTAATTAATCAAAATATTTATTTGTGGGTAAGTCCTCATGTAGCCTAGGCTGACCTCTAATTCACCATATAGTTAATCTTGACCTTCTGATCCTGCCACATGCTGGGGTTACAGTAACGTGTTATCACATACGGAATGAGGGATGTGTCCTAGGGTTTCATGACGGCTGGGTAAACACCCTTCTAACGGAGCTACACTTCCAACCTCAAGCACTTTACATTTTAACAGCTTATTCTGGTGCTTTACATCTTGTTTTAATAATTTAGATACCTTGAACCACTGAAGCTAATTTTCAGGGTAGTGTGTGTGTGTGTGTGTGTGTGTGTGTGTGTGTGTACTAAGGGACACTAGCTAAGGTACAATAAACTGAAGAATGATTTGCAGAGGAGACTCTGGGCATGAGTGCGAGTCTAGGTATCTACATGTGCTGTTGGACCCGTATGCAAGGGAGTTCTGTGGGAAGAAGAGAGCAGGTGCAGAGCCACACCTGTATCCAACATGGATGAAGGACAGATGCTGTGGTCTAGAAGGCTTTGTCTTGAGGTCTGGTAGTGATCTGGCAATATCACAGCTTTAGATTAATATCACATGGATTCTAGAGGCTACAAAGGTTTATATCCCATATAGGCTGGTTTAAAGCCCCTGTTAGGGACTGTTATGAGTGTCTTTTTAGATTAAGTTACTGCAATATCATAGGAGACAAATGTTATTGTTTCATCCAGAGTCCTAGGAGATTTGAGTGTCATAAATGTTTAGGAATTTGCACACAGACTAGTTGTGAAACCAGCAAGGTCTGGGGGATTTACATTTGGACCCACAGTCTAATTCCACCTGGGAACTTAGTCATACCCTTAATTCCTTGGAGGAATCTAAAGTGGCTGCCTCTTCGTGGCCAGTGAATGGGAATTCCCAGCCTCTTCTGTTCAGCTGGTTAGCTCCTTCTTTGTGACCTTATTTTTTGTCGTGGGAGTGAGGGGTTGCTGTTGGAGTTGAGACTGTCATCTTGTGGATGATTTTCTTTCGTTCTAATTCTGAAGTCTCTTCTAAGAGTGTGGAAGTGGCCATTATCTATTGAAAGGACAGTATTAAAACCCATCATACAAGCTATCAGGTAGCTACTCACAAAATACAATAATCCATCACAAAGCAATAGATTATCAACATTACACAGATACAACAATCTTTCACAGACTGTCAACACAGCACAGAATCTTGTTGGAGAGGTTTAAGTGAGAAATGCCCCCCGCCCCCCGTTGGCTCGTGGATTTGAGCACCTATCCCAGTTACAGCAGTTACTGGCACGGTTTATGGGTGTTATGGAGGCTTGCTGGAGGAAGTGCTTTAGTGGGATGGGCTTTGAGGGTGGAAAGCCTTGACCCACTTATGACTTTTAACTTCCTGTGTAACAAAATGGGATCAGCCAGCTTCCTGCTGTGGCTGCTTGATACCATGCCCACTGTCGTAATGAACTCTTGTTTTGTGACCATGAGCCAAACTAAGTTCTTCCTTCTATAAGGTACTTTTGGTCCTGGTCTTCTATCACAGCAACAGAAAAATAACTAATACACTTGTGTAATAAAAATATAACTACATTTAACTTTTATGTGTGTTATTGAATAAAGCAAGATACAATATCTTTACTGTGCTATCCAGTAATTCAGAACAAAGGCCACTCTCTGATCCTGGATTATGTACGTACAGCTGTAAAGATGTTATTTAATGTGGATAGCACTATATGATAAACTATAAGATCCTTTTTTTTTCTTTCTGGCCTCACTTGTTCCAGCCCGGCTCACTCCAGCCCGGCTCACTCCAGCCCCACTCCAGCCATATTTATTTCATATATGTGGGTGCACTGTCTCTGTCTTCAGACACAGCAGAAGATGGCATCAGATGCCCATTACAGATGGTTGTGAGCTACCATGTGGTTGCTGTGAATTGAACGTAGGACCTCTGGAAGAGCAGTCCATGATCTTAACCACTGAGCTATCTCTCCATCCCTCATTTCAAAGAATCGATATATGCTTTTACACAGTCTTTTTTTTTTTTTTTTAAAGAACTAGCACTAAAACAGCTGGAAACCTACATGTAAATAAATCAGACATGGATAGTACCTTTTTTGGTAGGAATTACCTCAAAATCAACAGTAGGTTTAAATGTAAAATGTAACACTACTAAACTTTAAAAGAAAGCATAGAGATTCTATGTACCCTTGAGTCCAGTAATACTTTTTTAGCTAGAAGAATGGAAAAATACAACCCATGAAAAAATTACCATCGTTCTTCACTGAAATTTAAAACTGCTGCTTTTTCATGTGTAAAGCACATGAAAAAGGCAAGGATCAGAATGAAGAAAATACTTCCTACCACAGAGCACGTTGAAAATGATAAATATATATACTAAGAACATTTAAAATTCAAGAAGGTCTAAGTTCATAAAATGAACAGACACCTGAGCAACCAACTTATGCTGATGTGAGTAAACAAAGAAAAGACAGTTCACATAGCATTTTGAAGGGAAATCACCAGTTAAAACCGTACTAATTGTAACTACACAGCTTTCAGAATCCAAAACACTGACAGCACTCAGGGCTGGTGGGTATCTGAGGCCACAGGAACTGTCACGTGTTGCTGGTGGAAAGTGAGATGCAGCTACTTTGGAAAAATGCTTAGCAATATCCCAGGAAGCTCAGAACTAAGTTTATCAAAGGATGCAGTAGTCATGCTCTTAGATATTGATCCAAATGAGTTGCAAAGCATAAATGCATGCGGAACTCTGCTTATGGATGCTCAGAAGAATTGTATTCATAATTACAAAAACTAGAAGCAACCAAGCTATCTCTCAGTACATGAGTGGGTGAAATAGTACCTTGAAAACTAGAACACTATTCAATGATAAAAAATGTAGCACGTGGACCTAAGAAGATGTAAAAGAAACTTTGCTAAGCAAAAGACTCTATGCAGTATGTGAGACCATCCATACGCCATTCTGGAAAAGAAAAAAGCTGAATGTTAGCTAGGTTGGTGGTGGCCAGGGCCTGGAAATAAGGGCATTCATTTCATGTCCATTTCCAGTCTCACAGTATTTATATTGTACCTGGATATTGCATAATGAAAATCGTTCATAGCTGCCATTTTATTGTTAAAACACACAAATTAAGTACAATATCTCAACCATCCTTAAAAGTATAATTCAATAGTGTCAAGTATTCTCATTGTCAAACTATTAATCAATGAAGCATTTCTTCTTGCAAAGGCAAAACAAAACAAACAAACAAACCAACATTTAATCATTCCTGTTGGTTTTCCTCTTGAAAACTACCTGTATATTTTGTTCCATAATTTTGATTGTTTTACATACTTTATATAAGTGGAAGCACACAATATTTTGCTTCTGTGACTGGCTTACTTCACTTGGCATAACACATTCTACTTTTATCTGTTTTACAGGCTTCAACAGGCTTTTTTTTTGAGGCTGTATAGTAAATACATATGTATGTAAATACTTATATTCCATTTACGGGTAGATATTGGAATTGCTTCTACTCTTTGACCATTAGACAACAAAATGCTTTAATTTGAACAGTTTTCAAATGCCTCTTCAAAATCCTACATTGAATTCTTTTTGAGGAAATAAAATGAAGTAACTAATATGACTAATTTTTCAACTGAGGACTGAACACTTGCTTAGCCTATACTATAGGATATTTGTAATGATAGAACTTGACAAAATCATGGAACCCTGTACTGAACTTCCAACTGGTCTTTTCAGCCTTAACCTGTAAATCCAGTCTCCATCCTGTGGATGCCACCGGAAGACTCATCCAGGTTTGATGGTTGTTTTGTTTTGCTTTCTGCTCAAATGCCTGTAGTGGGTCCCCAGTACACATTTTCAGCCTCTGTTAGGGTCCAGTCATACTCTTCATGAATCTGTCACTCTCAAACACACTGGCCTACTACTTACCATTTGCTATGTGCATTTTGGCTTTTCTCTGCTCTGGAATTTTATGTATCAATGCCATCCCTTCTTCATTTACTGTTATAAAGACTAGCTCTGTGTTCAAACATCCACAGTCACAGTTGTTTTTAATTATGTTTCCTGTCTTCTATCACCATATATTTGAGAATAAAGACAGAAGTCTCCTAGGTCTTGGATCATGTGACATCATCAGCACAATGGTTTGAAAGTAGTAAGCACTGGACGGTTCTTACTACCGTTCTTACTTACGGTTTGTTGTAGAGACAGAGATTTAGCTTCCCAGGTGAGCTGAGTGCTGCAGTGAATGGAATTCGAATCTCAGCAAGGCTGCTCAGGAGCTGTGCTGTTTTATAAATGCTCTGAGACTCAAGGTCCTTTTGCAGACGATGTCATTTAGAGTAATGTAGAGGGGCAGAATTGAGTAAGTGGATGTGCATTAAAAGAGGATTATTAGATCAACTCAAATAAAATGTAGATAAAATGTAGGTTGTCAAACAATAGCTATCTTCATACTAGAGAAAACAAGACAACTTGATCAAGAAAATGCCTAACAGGTGTGCCCAACTAAGGGATGCCTCTGAGTTGATTTCAACTCTAGACAGGTTGGCAACCAAGGCTAAGCATCACACAATTCTCATAACATTTTGTCTGCTCTCTATCAGGTGATAGAAACTTTAAGAGACAAATCATGCAGAGTTGACCTGCATTGAGCATTTCCAGTACATGGCATATATTGAATAGCGTTATCTTTCTCAGGATATCTTGAATCTCTACAACTCAGAGACATTTAGCCTTAAGTCAACTATTTCTATGATCAAAAAAGACCAGCCAGGAAGACAAATTTGAAACAATGATAGATAAGACACTGTATTCATAATTGGATCTTATTTTGAAATTATTGTGACATCGGCCAACTAATAAAATTAAAACTATTGGGTATGTATGAGATGCCCTCCACATATATACTCTCTTATCTGCACAGTGATGACCAGGATGTTCATGCAAAATAATGAAAAGTTCATCTATAAAATGATGCCAATCCCACACTGTCTAACATCCTAAACTCCATCCCTCAGCTTTAGAACAGTTAGTATGGTAAACTCTGGGGACATTCAAAAATTTACTCAAGACCCAAGACATTTTTTTTCTCCAAGACATCTGAGAAGCAATGAGAAGCAAGGTACACACATACACACACACACACACACACACACACACACACACACACACACATTACATATAACATATGTATATGTGTGTACATAGGTCTGCCTATGTATATCTATTCCTCTATTACACATGTGTGTATGTATCGATATATGTATATAGGATTTACACACACACATAGATATATGGGCATAATGTATATGTTTGTGTGTGTAGCTGTGCATATGTATTTGTGTATGTCTGCTCAGCCGTACCTGTACAGCACGGATAGTTTGTCTGCTTCTTTTTTAAAGACGTAAAGTTTATCTGTGTGGGACTGAAAGTTGCTCATGGAGGAAATCATCAGGAGCTTTGGCAGACTTACAGCTCTCCTTGGCAGTAACTTAGGTGTGTGCCGCCTGGGGCCCAGGACTGACTGTCCCTGGTTCCCTCCTCCCTGCCAGGCTGGCCCGAGGCGGTGCTGCGCTGTGGGAGGCCCTCCTGCGGGAGGAGCGGGCGTGGAGGGCGTGGGCTGTGGGCGGGGCGAGCCCCGCAGCCCGGGTGCTGGGAGCTGTCAGTGTCAGGCTCAGGAGAGAGGAAGTGATCGCTCCGGGTGGAGCGTTAGCTTAGCCGCGCAGCGTGAGACAGCACATCCTGCTGCCGCGGGCCCGCTGCTCTCCGTCCTCCCGCGCCTCCTCCACGACCCGCAGTGAGCCTCCGAGGACAGCATCCAGGTAACCCATGGGTGGGAGGTCGTGTCTATGCGCAGTCACTTCCGCGCCCCTCGCCCCAGGCGACATCTGCAGGACACCAGGGAGCCGCACGGTAGCAGCGACTGCTGCAGCCACCGCTGGGCACAGCCTGGGCCCCTTTCCTCATGCTCCTGCATACTGTAGTGCCCCAAGCAGGAGCCCTCCAGTGTCAGCCCTGGCTGCAGCTCTCCAGGAACGGAGAGGTGCAGGCAGAGGAGGAAGGGTCAAGGGTGTCATCACCTTGTAGCCCACCTTGTACACTGGGAGGGGCATGGCAAGGTTCCTCACCTTTTTTTTTTCCTCCCCGGTAGCAAAAGGCCAGCAGCTCTGCTGACCACATCCCTGTGGGCTACCATCTCATGGCCCCTAGAAAGGGAGACCTGCAGAGTGAGGGAAAGGATGCTGTTTGATTACATTTCTGAGCTGTCTGCAAAGCTCTAGGATGCTGTTGCTACCCGCCAAGTCGGAGGGGGCCAATGCACTTCCAACCGAGCTTTAATTAAACACTCATGCAAGATGCCAGTTTCTTTCTCTGCTGGATTAAAAAAATAAAGTGCGGCTGGGGATGTGTTTTGGTAAACACCTCCGCGGTTTTCCTTCCCCCACTCCCACCCGGAATCGCTCCGTCCATATAAAGCTCTGAGTGTCACCAGAGCACTGATCCTAGCAGAGCTGGTGGGGAACTGAGTGTGTGCGGGAGTCTCATGACTTCTACCTCGGCAAACCGGAGGAGGCTGAGAACCAGGAGAGAGTATCACTTAGGAAACCGGAGACTCGAGGAAAGGCAGAAAAATCGAATAAATATACTGGCTTTCCTGGACTCTAACCACACCTAAGGCAGGAACAAGTAGCCAGCCATTTTCTTGCTGTAGTTGTGTTTGGAATGAACATTACAGACTTGATGCAGTTTGAAGTTGTGGAGGAACTGCTTTCAAGCATTGCAGATGAGCAGGAAGCTTTGCTGACAGTGGAGCATGCCAGCCACAGTCCAAGATAGCCTTGATTAACAGCACAGATATGACTAACCATCCCCGGAATACTTTTGTGCAATTGTGGAAGTTATTGGGGGGGAGGGGGAAGGAGGGAATGTGTTGATCAGTATTAGAGTATTGGTAACTTTGAAATGGGAACATTCAGTGCAAATTGCATCCCACAGGGTCTTCTTGAGAATGTCTGTAATACTTCCTCTGTTTTTTTTTTCCCCAATGCCTAGTTTGCTCCTAAAGATTTACTATAGAGAAACGGATTTAACTCTGTTCTTCTGATCATGCTTCTTAGTGGATCACAATCTGGCAGTCCTACCTCTAAGGCAGTGCTTTCTTTACTAGAACCAGTTCTCCAGGACTTCAGATCCAGGGAGCCAGTGATCAGGAGATACTCTTTTTAAAAACCATCCAGCACAGTACTGGAGTATCGAATGCACACCTTTCCAGCCTGCCCAGGCTTGGGCACCGTCTTAGTCCCAGAACATTTTGTGCGTGCCTGTCTTGTCTTGGGGTTCTGTCATCTGTGCACCTGCCCAGATCTCTGGGATGCTGCAGCCTTTTCCACACTGGCTTCCTGAGGCAGAGAGGCCTGGTTCATGGCTTTTTGCCATGACCCCCTTTTCTTTGAATATATGCCATGGGTTGATTGTCCATTAGAAGTTTACTTATATCTTTATGGAGAATCGTGGTTGAAGTAATGGGGAGAGAAGGGAAGAAACTCAATGAACAAATTGAAAAGGGCAGAGTAACTAAACTGTTGTGCTTAATCTCCGGCAAGCGTCTGAGATGGTAGGAGGGCCTTTCTGCTAGCATGCTGTCTGTTTTAGAGGAGGCACTATGAAATTTCCCCTAGTACTTGTCTTTCCTAAGAATATCAATCCCTAGTCTACATGTACTGAACGTTTCCCCTTGAGTCCAGTGTTGACCAAGACGTTCATAGGCAATCCACACCCTCTGGGCATGTTCAGACAGCTATGTGGGCCAATGGTGCAAAATGATTGTCAAGCTTTTAGTCTCAGGCTGGTCACATAACACGGGCGTTATCCTTTATCCTTACAGACTACTCATCTTTCCCTGTTTCTTTTTGTGACTTAAACGAGCATCAAATGAAGAGATCAAAGGTATCCATGGAAAACTAAGTATCTTCTCTTTGTGTTTTATCCCCCCCCCACACACTGTGTTCACTAAATATAGTCAAACCTGATAAGAGCTGCGGCTACAATGTGCTGAGCACTTTTTTTTGCGAATCCCTTTTTAAATATCCTCTCACTTGAATTAAAAAAAATCTCATAGGAAAACTTATGACACAGGCATTGCTTAAAATTCCCGTAAAGAATTAGGTCATAGTGATGTCAATTAACTCTCTAAAGTTTACTCAAGTTAACTGCCTAGGGTTTTTTGATGCAGAAGGCCAGGCCTCCATTTGTAAGTACACTTCCAGACAATAAAGCAATTCTGACTGTTCAATTTCAGATACCAAGTAGTAGGCTCTGTTGTTGTTGTTGTTGTTGTTGTGGCTGCTGCTGCTGTTGCTCTTTTTTTTTGTCCTTAAGTTGGTTCCACATGGTAGAGACCACTTAACCATGATGCAGAGCGAAGCAATATAAAGATATCATAGTTCATCAATGGTAGAAGTAGGAGTCTAACCGGGTCTGAAGCTCTACTCTAGAACCCATCCATTTTTGTTACTGACCTGCGATAACAAAAATAACAAAGAGTAGACTGTAACTGTCCCAGCAGTAGATGACTCTTAAAGAGAGACGCTTGGGCTATAACACTATTGAAACAATGTATGCCAACTATTTAAAAAACCCCCCCCCCCCCCCCCCCCCCCCCCCCCCCCCCCCAAAAAAAAAAAAAAAACCCAAAACCCTTATATAGGGAGAAGAGAAAGGCTGAAATCCTGGAGTCAATCAGAGGAGGAACTTGTCTCCTAGGAAGAGATTTCACAACATTTTGACATTTGTAAAACCATCTTAGAGCAGGACCTGGAGCCTAGCAATGCGTTCATGGGACCTCTGCTCAGTCACACACACCTCTTGCCACTAACTCAACCCAAATCGATCAGTACCTAAAAGAGAAACCTGGGAGGTCACTGGATCCCTTTGTTTTCCTTCCCAAGGTGGTGATGTTGAGGAAATCTCCTTTCTGTGCCTTATCACTATTACTTATCTTTTTAATCCCTGTGTCAAAGCTGAGTGGCCTAGCACAGCTTGTTGAGGCTGGCAGGTCGACTTTCACCATAGAAACTCCCCTGACGTTTTCACGTAGATTACTCTTGAAGCTACACGTGTAACCGTATTTTTCCTCACCCAAGTGGTAACGGCGGATAGCATCATAAACTCAAACTCCATTTATTCACCCTTTGGACTAAGACACAGAATACATCCCCCCTAATAGAAGATTTCAAAAGCTGTGTGAATTGTTGCTTCCCTTGACCACAAATTACATTTATTAAAGATATGCAGTCTCTATATCACCTAGAAAATGTGGGACCATGCATTTGTTTGGGTGCATTCCTGAAGCATTGAACAGATTGTCATTTTGAGTATGCCTCAGGTTACTTAGCCCCTCCCCCCACACATCCAAAGGATTACTTCCTTTGCTTTGCTGTGTAAGAAGGCTGACTTGAGAATGGCAAAGCAAGTCTTGTCATAATACAGACTCCACGGCCTATGAACTAGTCTGGAAGAGATTCCAGGAAGGCACATAGTCTCCCTGACTATTATTATTATTATTATTATTATTATTATTATTATTATTATTATTATTTCTATTATTATTATTATATTTCTGGACTTAACTCCTTTATGTCCATAGACAGTGAAAAGAAGGCACATGAAGTTTCAGGGTAGGCAATGAATCTAGTAACATTGATGAATATTTTATGTATATCTGCATAGATATTTTAAGAGAAATTTAAGATATTTTTAATTAATATGAAATTAAGAACCACTGGTTCTTAAGGAGCTGGGGCTGGGGTTGGAAGGGAGACAGAAGTCACTGCTGAAATGTATCAAGGCAAAGGTACTGTACCAGGGCTTATTTGTCATATGTCCAGGATTTCACACACAGTACAGGCGTCAGGAATATCTCCATGAGTTCAGTTTGCATCCTCTAGCAGTGGCCATGGCTGGAGCATTGGTCCTCTCTTCTGGGCACTTACCTGGAGCAAAGTTTACCGACACAGTAGTTCATCAAGTCACCCCAACATTCCGTAAGGTAGATGCTCTGATCTTCTTACACAGACAAGGAGACGCTTAGAAAATCCAGCCGCTCGTCCCAGGCCACATGAGGCCAGCTAAGGAAGTGCTAGATTTCAAAATCAGATCAGCCTAACTCTAAAAGTCCATTCATTCTCTTCCTACCGCATCTCACTGTCTCTCCATCCGGGTGTGCTACCCAAAGAGCCCTTTAATGTAGCTTTCTGCTTATTGTGGCAGCGTTCAGCATCCTTCCAGAACTCCCTCACACGCTGATAGGAAAAGGCTGGCTGAATTATCAGAAAGCACACAGAACTTACGCATTTCTCGTTGTGACCTGTCTTCATTGACTGAAGACGAAGCCTCCCTCATCTTCTGCCAGGGCAGCAGCAGCTCAAGACTATTGCAAAGACGAATTACCTCCCAGGCTTCCCCACCTTCTGGGTCTTTTCTGCTACAGTAACAATGCTGTGATCTGGAACACTGGCCTGGGAGGCCTTGAACTCACCGTACATCCTCACGCTCTGCTTGCAGTTCACAGCAATCCTGAAGTTATATCGCAGAAACAGAGAGATGGAGGGCGGGATGCTGTCACATGTGAGATTCTGCTTCAGGCTTGGCATTTCCACATTCTGCTGCTTTCTTCACTACTTTCGTAGTGCACGCCATTGTTTTATTTTGTGGTATAGAATAGCTAGTGCTATCAGCATGGCAAGTGCATAAAGCATTTCTACCAGGGTTAAGGAATTCTTTGCAATAAAAGAGGCAGATCTGAGATACTTTAATGTGTGACTATGTCCTTAGCCAACAGCTGAGATGGCCACCGGTATCAGTGAACTTCATTATGATTCAACCCAACGATTCCTAAAGAATATTTTTGTTTGTTTGTTTGTTTGTTTGTTTTTGAGACCGGGTTTTTCTGTGTAGCCCTGGCTGTCCTGAAACTCTCTCTGTAGATCAAGCTGGCCTTGAACTTACAAGATCCACCCACCTCTACATCTTGACTGCCACCACTGCCCAGCCCAAAGAATTTTTTTTTCTTTTTTAAATTCTGTCGCCACTTCACGGACATCACATTTTTTTGGTTGACATCTAATATTTTTCATAATGGATTTAATAATTACCACAGGGGGAGGGGAGATAGCTCAGTGGGTAAGAATGCTTGCAGTGCAGCCACGAACATCTGAGTTCACGTTCCCGGAACACATAAAAAGTTGGATGTGGCTTCATGTTCTTATAACCCCAGGACTCTAGGGGCTGGAGACAAGAGGATTCTTGGGAAGTGCTGGCTGCCAACCTAGTTACAAGTTCAGTGAGAGACCTTGTTTCAAGAGACTAGAGGAGAGATGAATAGAGCAGGGCAACAGATGTCCTCCTCTGACTTCCGTGTGTGCTTGGGTGTGTGCACCTGTGAACACACATGCCAGCCATCTGCCCACATGCCACACGGATACACCACACGTGCTCACACAAGCAAAAGAAAGTGATTAAATTACAGTGAATATGGTTTTCAGAATATGATAGACTGACAATTAAAGATAAAATAATGACATCCTGCATTAATTCGATTGAAATGTAAATATAATAACTATGTTGAAGATCTCTTCAGCAAGAGATATTTTTTATAGCTTGAGGTCAAAACTCACTAAAATTTGGACCTCTTTTCCTCATAACCTTCTTTCCTCCTTCCTTCTTCCCTGTTTTCCCTCTTCTTCCCTCTCCCTCTCTCCTCCCTTCCCTCCCTTCCCCCTCCCTTGCTCTTTTTTTCCCTGCCTTCCTTCTTGCATTTCTTATTTTCTTCAGTAGTGTGGAAGAAATGCCTTTGTAAGTGGAGCTGGGACTGGAGTCCCCACTGAGGCACATTCTTCAGCAGACCAGCCTTTGGAGATCAGACATATAGAAGCTGCAGGTCTAAGATTAGTGCCCTTAGCACTTCCCTACTCCAGCTCCTTTTATGTAGCCTCTGTGTGGCCAGGTGCTTCATGGCTGTGGTGCAGTTACTGGCTCCAGGCATCTTGTACTTTGTAGTTATGTTAGAGGAGTGGAGGGCAGGAAGATTTCGGGGAATGGATGGGACCATCTCCACTTTACAGAGAGAGTTGGCTGTGTGGACTGCCCCTTCCACTATTTAAAGGTTTTTCAGTAAGGTTAAAAAAAAAAAAAAAACATTTTGTGTGTTTTCAGATTGGTAGCTCTGACCTAAGATCATTTCTCAGAGATTCTGGAAATGTTGGGCCATGTCTGGACAATATCACTTGCCACATTTGGGCAAAGGGACTGCAATTAGCAGCAAGTGGGGGAGAAGTACAGGCAGCTGATAGGCAATTCAGCAAAGAATTATCTTGCCACAACTTTCAGTGAGGCCAAGGTTAAATCCTTCTTAAAATTCTCCAATTTTATCGATAAAAATGTCTGTGCAATTTTAGTCCATTTGCTTGGCCGTTGGCAAGATAGCTGGATCATGACATCTAGAAGAGAGCATAAAGTCCTAAGAAGAAGGCGTGAGATGGCCCGCCTCCTGACTGTGTGAACTTCATTTGTTCATCTGTCTGGGGAGATGACTGCCTAGCCCAAAGAGTTAGTATGAGCATTATCGACAGTGAGTGCCCAGGGCCCAGGGGATGGTACACAGCCCATCTGTGGAGGATGCTTCCTTTTGTCAAACAGCTGTCACACTCTCTTACTCTTCTCTTCTCTAGACTGGGTATGACCTTGCCCTCTGGGAACCAGTGAAAAATGTTATTTGGGCTTACCCTTATTTATGCATCTACCTGCTTCCTTTTCAGACTCCCAGTTCTCTGATACATCCTCCTGTTTCCCAGTGGAGCCTCTGACATATAGAAAACCACAGCAGGCTTTCGTTGATTTGAAGTAGAAGACAGAATAAATGTCACTTAATTTTTTTTTAAAAAAAGATTGGATTCCTCCCTGCTTTAGGCTATCTTAACGTGTTTAGTTAAAAAAAAAAAA
>JADRCC010578571.1:0-11350 GCA_019843855.1 Hylomyscus alleni
ATATTCTGGGTCTTGTAAATCTAAAGAAGTTTTACTAGATTAGAAAGTAGCATGTCTCATATAATTTTAGTTGCTTTACCTAGGAATTGTTCTGCAGTTATACAAAGGTGAGAGTTCCCTGGCAGATGAGTGAAGATGGGGAAAGCTTTTGTCACAGGCCTGGGGCCGTATTGAAGGCAGCTGTTACTGGCAAGGTAGTTAAATCCAACTTTTACCAGATACTTTTAACATATTAGGTCTTTGATTCAGGAGAGTCATCTGCATAAGCAAAGAGGAACCAACCTGCTTTGCTTAATGACCTGGGAATCCTACCCATATTCAGTCATCAATTCCAGACACTATTGTGGATGCCAGAAAGTGCTGGCAGACAGGAGCCTGATATAACTGTCTCCTGAGAGGCTCTGACAGTACCTGACTAATACAGAAGTAGAGGCTCACAGTCATCCATTGGACTGAGTACAGGGTCCCCAGTGAAGGAGCTAGAGAAAGGACCCAAGGAGCTGAAGGGTTTGCAGCCCCTTAGGATGAACAACAATATGAACCAACTAGTACCCTCAGAGTTCCCAGGGAGTATACATGGTGGGACTAGTGGTTCTAGCAGCATATGTATAGCAGAAGATGGCCTAGTCGGTCATCAAATGGAGGAGAAGCTCTTGGCACTATGAAGGCTCTATGCCTGGTGTAGGAGAATGTCAAGGCCAGGAAGTGGGAGAGGGTGGGTTGGTGAGCAGGGGGAGGGGAGAGGGAACAGGGATTTTATTGGTTTTGTTTATTTTATTTTATTTTACTTTTTGCTTTTTTTTCAGAGGGTAACCTGGGAAAGAAGATATCATATGACATGTAAATAAAGAAAATGTCTAATAAAAAAAGAATGGAAACGATTCTGAATTTTGGAATGATGAAAGACTGTGGTAAATCACTGAACTCTGTGTGTAGTAATACTTGTGTCAGTATGAATGTGTATTGATTTCTCAGAATGTATGTTAAGTTAAAAAAAGGTAAAACAAATTAAACTTATTGAAATTAGTCTATATAAAGTCTAGAGACATATGATTGTCCTTTTAATAAAAGTTAGTAGTTTAGTTTGTTAATACCTTGTAAACATTGTAATTTTCATTTTATTTAGATAACCAAATTAATAAAAGTAAGTTTTAATTTCATGATGTTTTACATGGACATTTAAACAGATACAACTGATTATATGTATTCTAATTCAGGAGTCATACATTTTTACCCAAATCTGATATAGGTTTTTTTTTTTTAGTTTGACCATGACAGAGTCAAATAAAGGAAACTGTATGTTGTTTTCTACCTGATAAAGCAAACTAGAACACACGTTTTTAACTTATCTAGAGATTAAGGGTATACAATTTTCAAATCAAAACCCTAAGTATACCAGAGCCACAAAGACCAGAGATGCATAAATCGGTAACAATTACTAAAAAGGTGTGCAGAGGAATTTCTGATACTCACTCTAGTAATTAAAGGAGCCTCATACACACACACATCCACTTGGAATGGGAAAACTGCAAGTGCTAAATTATGAAGCATTGGCTATAGTCCTGTTTTTAACAAGTAGACTAAGATGAAGCTCCACTTACATGCTTCTAGAAATGGCAGAAAAACAATGTTCACAGTCTCTCTAAAGTTCCTGGAAATCATTTTCTGAATTATATTCACATACATTTCTGAAGCAATACAGATACTCATAACTTAGTGTATACTCTGAAGAAACAGACACTAAGAAAGTTACACAAAATATCCACACAAGCTATAACAAAATGAAGCAGGCAGTACAATCCAAGGGGGAAGAGGGCAAGGCTTATAAGAACTTGTATAATTACTATAATTAAGTGCCTCACTGGCATGCTGCCTCATACTTTATAAAAACATGTTTCTGCAAATTTTCATGTATGTGCTAACTTCAGTGGCAAACCACCTACAATCAGTTCCATGAGAAAGCTGACTTCTTCCTACAATGTAAACAAGAAAGCAAGGATTTATGAACGACTAATTCTTCTTCTTATTATTAAACAAATTAACATCATGAGCCTGTCGTTGATTGGGTGGAGCCTGTTTGCAGGATAACCACGTTACTTCTTTGTATCCCCAACAGCATATAAATTCATTCACACATACCACAACTAGGCAAATGGTTTAAAGTTCTCAAGAGCTGGTGTTCCATGGGTTAAAGGTCAGACTGACTGTGAAGACCCTGTCAGCTCTCCCATCGTACCCCCACAGCAGTTACAGTCCACACAACAACTGACAAGCATGCCTGTGTCGCAAGAACTAAGTTTCAAGAGCAGGCTATACTGACTTTGGCTCCTGGTCAGCAGTTAAGTAATTCCTATCCATTATTGCAATACTGTTAGCCTTTGATTATATATCATACCGCTGTTGATTATGAACATAAAAGTGAATAAAATGATGAATCAGAGTGAACTAATAACTTTTGGACATACTAAGAATCTAAATTTGTTTTCCATCCTCATTTATGATGAAAAGTTTTACTAATCTGATTTACATTAAGATTTTTAAGATATGTATATGTGTATATATATATATATGTAAATATATAACGTTACAAGGAAGTTGAACAACTATCTATAGAATAAAATAAATGTGTATAAGTCATATGAATATATCAGCTTTCTAAAGTTAATTTTCCTAAAAATGATGTCCTTCCATGGTCGTTTAAAGCTCATTATGGGAGAGGCTGGCACTTCAACTTAGGGATACTCTACCATTTTAAATTACACCGTGTCTTCCCCATGCCTACTTCCCTCTGAACTTTATATTACAGACTAAGGAACAGTTAAGAGAGGGATTTTTTTTTGAGTTCTTAGTGGGAATTTTCCACATAAGGAAACTGATCAGAGCTGCTAATGTTTCTCCTTAGAGTTTATATAATTTGGCTTCTCTCAGAAGTAAACACAGAGAAAACACAAACATGCCATAGAGCAGGAACTGGACACTTCCCATAGCATTTCTTTCCTGAAAGCCACACATCACTTATACTTTTATCTTGCCATTACATTCTGGTTAAACAAAATCTAGAAATAATGCTTCTAGGAAACAATTAGTAGCCTTTATTCGGTAAATTGGGTCTAACCATTGAAAGACAAATGAGTAGTTTCTAGCAGAATTTCGGTAGCAAACATCTTTAAAGAAGTTTCAAATAGTGAATAAAATACAAGCTCACCTTAAAACTCCTATACTTCAATCGCTTTATATTTTAAAACTGAGTTATGATTAACAGTATGTAATAGATCACTTCAGAAAACCTGATAACATTGATTGGTCATGTGGCTTCCCTATGTATCAGTTCTCCAATAATCACCCCCAATTCAAGATGATGATTTTTGTAAGGATTATTCTTCTCATGGGGGGTAGCCCTCCTTTACAGTCAAGGATGGTTAGTCTTTATGGAATTCATAAGCACACCCATTAATCTATGTTCCTCTCCGCAGTACTCATTCATTCTCTCATACATAATTTATGGTGTTGTTAAGTATCTATTGACTGATATGCCTTCATACAATTGAAGGTTTATAGTATCGATGCCCAGGAATTCAAAATCCTTAGAGTAACAGTAAAGAACAAAGTTAATGCACTAGAAAATTTTACAAGAAATATACATCACTTCTTCACAACCAGTGTTAGGAAGATTTGTCTTTTAGCAAGTCCTTTCTTATAAAATAATTATTGAAGCCCAGAGTATGTTTTCTAGAAATAACTTTTATAATATAAAATTAGGCTTTATATATATTAGTTATCTCCACCCCACCCCCATCTTTGCATTTCTTTAATTTATTAGAGTTTCCTATCCTTGTGAGCTTTGTTTTTGGTTTGCTTGTTTGTTTGTTTTAGATAAGCTTTCACTATATGGTTCTGGGTAGCCTGGCACTCCTTCTCTAGACCAGGATGGCCTTTAACAAACAGATGTACATGCCTCTTCTTCCCAAACCCTAAGTTCAACTCTCAGGCCCCCTCACTCAGATCCTGAAGCCCCAATATCTATATGGCCAGATTAGCTACAGCTAAATGCATCATTTGAGAGCCTTCTCTCTAATCTACAAATTTTATTAACAAAATCACACCAAAAGACACAATTTTCTTGTGATGTCATAGCTAGCTTTCAACAGGATGCTCTGAGAGCCCTATCTACTCAGTATTCCACTGACACAACTGAGTCTGTTTCGGGAAAATTGGCAGACTTGATCACCTCTCTTACCTGTCCTGCTCTGTGTTAACTGCTCTGAAGAATATAGAGGTGGAATAAAAAAAGAAGAAAGTGATCTTTGCCCTTAGGCACACAAGAACATTACTGGAAAGACATGCTACAAGACAAATGGGACATGTAGAGGAGTCACCTGATAACAGACAAACATGTTGAGGATGAAACATGACAGACCTAAAAAAATACTGCTAATCCAGAGGCGAGGATAGTGCCATCAGAATATCAAAGATAATGAAGTTTAAAACCCTATGGTTTCTTGAGTTTAAGAACTGATTCTAATCTTTATAACCTCCAATTTCCTGTAATTAAATCATTGCATTTTTTCATGGATCTGAGAAATGCTTGATAATGCAAAATTAAGAAGTCACATTAACCTCATGACTTTAAAAATAGTTCCAAGGGTATCCTGTCCCCACTAGAGAGTAATCATACAGTAACAGATAAAATTTGCTATCACATCTATTTTTCTTTTATTTTTTGAGATTATAGTATAGTTCTATCATTTTCCCTCCCTTATTTTCCTCCAAGCTCTCCCATATACCACTCTCTTTCAAATTTATGACTTGTTTTATTCATTAATTATTGTTAAATATGCATATGTATGTATATTTCTAAATACATAAATATACTTTGCCCAGTCTGTATTTTACCTGTATGCATGTTTTCAAGACTGACCATTTGGGCCTGGATAACGAATCGGTGAGTTCTTCACTGGGGCAGTTTATTTTTCTCACTCTCAGTATTCCTTAGTTGTCTTTAGTTCTTTCTGTAAGAGCCTCATGAGCATACTTTAGTCACTTTAGCATGTATACTGGTGTTGCCTTTGTTCAGGTCATGTTTAGACAGTCATGGTGGTGAGATTTCAAGGTTGCAGCTTCTGGCATTGCTTGACAAAAATATCCCTCAAACAATAAATGCAATTTCTTTCTCTTCTTTTTGTTTGTTTGTTTTTCCTTTCTGTTTCTTTTTCCTTTTTTTAAAATTTTCACCCAAATTGAGAGGTATATGGCTGTCTTAATTAGGATTTCTGTCAGTGTGATGAAACACCATGACCAAAACAACTTAGAAAGAATTTACTTATTTACTTAACAATGTCACATCATTGTCCATCATCAAAGGAGTCAGGACAGAAACTCAAATAGGGCAGGAGCTTTGTGGCAGGAGCTGAAGCAGAGGCCATGAAGGGGTACTGTGTGCTTCCTCACCATTGCTCATTCAACCTGCCTTTTTATAGAAACCAAACCACCAGCTCAAGGATAGAACCATCTACAATGGGCCGGGACCTTTTCCATCAATCACTAATGAAGAAAATTCCATATAATTAGATCTTATAGACATGTTCTCTCAGTCGAGGTTCCCTCCTTACAGATAACTCTAGTTTGTGTCAAGTTGACATAAAACTTAGTCAGCCCAGTGGCATACCTAAGTTTAATATTCCTAAGTGATCAGTTATTTCAGAGCAATAACTATAGAATGAGTATTTTATTCTTTCAAACCTGCCACACTTATAACTGTACTTAATTCCTTAAGAATTTTACATATATATATGAAATTACATATTCTAAATATGTAAATCCAACCATCCATTCTATATAAGAAGTTATTTATATGTACATGGTTTCAGGGCTAACTGCTTGGTATTGGATAGTCAAATGGTAAGCTCATTGCTCGTTAAAGTGTTAAAGTTGTTTCTTTAGTTAACTGTAGTTTTTGTCTAGGGTTGGGGCCCTGTAGAATTTCCCCATTCCAGGTTAAGACATCTGTTTTTGTTGTCCTGATTTGGGTCTTGTTGAGGAATCCATGCTTTGAAACTTCATGCATGTATCTTCCTGGATATTTTTAGAGAATACATTCACACACATACTTCCTTTTCCTCTGGCTCCTATACTCTTTCTACACTCTCTTCTGTGATGTTTCTTGTGCTGTAGGTGCAAGAGTTGTATGTTGTTGAGCAAGTCTTAAAACAAAATAGAGAGCTTTTGTTTCTTGCTAAGCTATGCATGTAATAATGCACCCTTAAATTTATTGTGTCATAGGTTTCACTCATGACTAGGATTGTTGGTTACTTCTATGCTTAGTAACATTTCATGGTATGTTTCGGTACAATTAAAACTAGTCCTCAAAGAGAGACTTTCAGGTCAAATCCAGCTCAAATTCTCTAGGTCCTATGTCCTGTGTACATGGTGTCTTCAGCAAGAGAAGACACTTTAATCTGTTGAAGGCAATCAAAGTGAACAACAATAGCCTATAATATTTTGGGAGGTTCTTGGACTTCCTTTCCAATGACCAAAAAGAGGGATTTTCATGAGTGGTGTTGGGTATTTTATTATATGTCTTTTTATTATATGTCTATGACTCTTGCTGGGAAGCATTGTCAGTTCAGGTGGGAATTTTTCATTTAAACTATATATGTGTGCACATTGACTTATATGTAATAAATGTAGTTTTAGGTAAATTGATAATGACATGATTCCTTGAGAAATATTTAGACACCCTTACATTAATTTTCACTCCTCCTCTCTCTCTCTCCCTGGGTGTGTATATATGTTTTCTGTATTAAGCTTATTCCCACTCCCTAAAATAAATATTTTCCTTCTTCAGATCAATTGAATTCTGCTATTCCTCTTTTTCCAGCTTCCTACTGTTTAGACTCTATTAACATACCTAGTGTCTGCGGTTACTCCAGGTTGTATATTCCATCTTTAGATTTGGAGTTCAGAATCACAGATGAGAATCACCATGAAACATTTGTCTTTCTGTGTCTGGTTTTCTTCTCCCAATATAAGCTTTTGTAGTTTCATGAAGTTATCAGTCAATACTATGATGTCATGTTCCTTGTAGCTGAATAATGTTCTGTAATGTACATCCATTGTCTCTTTGCCAGTTGATGCACATTTATGTCCTTTCCATTTCCCAGCTATTTTGAACAGAGCAGCAATGGACATGGCTGAGCCAGTGTCTGAGAAGGAGGATCTTTCATCCTTTGGGCATTCTGTGAAGGGAGAAACTGGATCATAAGACACATTTATTTTTAGCTTTTTGCAACTTCTCCACAATGATTTCTGAGATATCTCTTTACCACTTTTATTTCCTCCTTTCAGAACATTCAGTTAAGGTCTCTTGCCCAGTTTTGGATGAATCCTTTAAGTTTTTTGAGTCTTTAATTCTTTGTGTCTTCTGGATGTAAACCCTTTGTCAGATATAGAGCTTGCAACTATTCCTTCCTATTCTTTCTATTTCTGCTTCATTTGATCAATTATACCTTTAACTGTATAAAAGCTTTCTTCTATATCTTTTCCATTGTTACATGTTATCCATTGTTTTGTTCATCTTAAGCATTTTAACTGGAGTAAGATGAAATCTCAAAATTGTTTCAATTTGTATTTCCCTATCACGCTATAGTTTCTCTCTCTCTCTCTCTCTCTCTCTCTCTCTCTCTCTCACTCTCTCTCTCTCTCTCTCTGTCTCTCTCTGTCTCTCTTTCTCTATCTCTCTCTATCTCTCTCTATTTCTCTCTTTCTCTCTCTCTCTCTCATTCATTGTTGTGTCTTTACCTGGTTTGGGTATTAAAATGACAAATAAATTAAATATAACTGTGGCATTTGTTCTACAGAACTACAACACATGGCAGTAATAACAAAAACAATAGAGAGACTTGGTATTCAAATGTTGACATGTAGTTTAAAAAAATAAAGGTATGATAAGCAGAGTTTTAGAGGAAATAAAAACATATAACCAACCAAGAGGTATAGTAATCAGAGACTAAAATTTCAAGAAGTGCTGATAAGAAACTGATCATATCCTTGAACAGCTACAGAGAACAGGGTTTCAGTGGTACATGAAACATAGTCCTGGGCTAACCTTCATTGTACATGTCCTTTTCTATATGGAAGAAAGCAAAACAGAGGAATGTTTTATGGTCCTCTCTCTCTCTCTCTCTCTCTCTCTCTCTCTCTCTCTCTCTCTCTCCCTGGGTGTGTATATATGTTTTACAGGTATTTGTATATATTCCTGTGTGTAAATATGTATATGTAGGAGTATATGATATGTATCTGCCTATGGAAACTAGAATTCCACATGATGATGTCTTTTTAAAACATGTGTCACCTTACTTTATGAACCAGCATCTCTCTACTAAATCTGGAACTTTTAATTTCATCTGGACTGGCTGGATAGCTCTAGGAATCTGTCGCCTTTATTGACCTGCTCCAACACTGCCTTACCTGACTTTGATGTAAATCAAGGTATTCCCACTCAGTCAGATCCCCACTCTGACTTCATGATATAGAATAAAAAAAAAAAAAAAAAAAAAAAAAAAAAAAAACAAGAGTCTGAGAACAGGAATAATATAGGTGATGGGCAGGTGTCCTGAATACATGGGCCTTTCAGGAATGTGAGCATCCTGTGCAAACAAAAGATAGGAATGTATAAATAGGTGCCATGTGGGTATAAATAGGTGCCATGTGGGTCCTGCCAGAAGATTTAGCAACCTGACTCTTGCATTTCTAGAGTGATACTGAGTAGACAGGCCAGATTTACTTATAATATTAGACATAAATTACTTCAATTTCATTTTCTCCTATGTAAAAGAAAATTAACACCCATTGTTTAGCCTACCACTCTGAATACTGAAAATAATGGATTTCAGCTGTCATGAGAAAATAATAGATGTGATCCTCAAAATGGATTAAATTGGATGATGGATACATTTTGGAAGAAAATGTTTAAAAAATTGCATATATATATATCATAATATATGCTTATAATATGTTTATAATATAGTCTAGGAAGTGTGTGAATAATTTACAATATATTGATATATGTACACTCACATATATTTAATGATAACAAAGTCACAGATACACTGACCATCTCAGAATTTCAGGTTATTTAACTCAGACATAAAGATGCTTCATCACTGACTTTGAAACACAGTTGAGAGAACTCCTCAGGCTCCAGCATGAATGAGAATAATGCGACGACTCCCTCTCTGCTTCTTTTCATCCTAAGGTTGTGCTCCCTCTTGCTCTAATTATTACCAATACACTCAAAATATTATTTATATGTGTCATGGCTCACAGGAAACAGCTAATACCCAGTATTTCCCACAGAGCTATATCACTTTCCAGCAGAGAAGACAATGAACCATACACATGACAGTTCTAAAGACCATAATGAAAACAGAAGCCAAGGAGATACAAGAGTAAAAAGTTCTAGTACAGGCTGCAGTGTACGCATTAGCAGTCAAAACTCCAATGTATTTTTCAGTTTAGATGCCACAGACAAAATAAAAAACGAAAGCAAAAACAAAACAGAACAAAACGAAACAAACAAACAAACAAAAAGATGAAAAGAATTTTAGAATTCCCCTTGGCCCAGTAATTGCTCTGTTAACTGACAGGACAAAGAAGGATTTCAAGGGGAGATGCGTAGCTGCGTCTGAATTTCAAGTACATGAGGAGGGAAGCAGTGGTCTAGAGAAATGTTTGTGACTGACAGAACTTTGATGTGACAGCAGGGTTGACACCGCCCTTCCAAACAAGGTCCCCGGAGATGGCTCATCAACCCCAGTGCTCTGACACTGTAACTTGCCAGAGAGCTGACTTGCCCACTCAGCCTGGCTTCTGCTGACTTAGTTCTGCCATGGTTGTATTTTTGGAGGGAGGAATTAGGAAAGGTCCTGCTCTCTACTCCTCTGGGTGCAGGCTCCCAGCTGCTTTACCTCTCAAACAGAAGAGCATTGTTCATTTCGGGCCTTGCCTCTAAACCTGTCAGGCAGCGGTAATGTCTCTTTGGGTCTGTTCCTTTAGTTGCCACCAGTGTTCATGAATTTTAATTAAAACACATTGAAGAGCCGGCAATGGTTAGTTCTAAACGTTAGTTACAAAAATAAATGAATGATTCCTCTGAATCCTTATCTCAAATCTGCTAGTTAAGCTGTGACCAAACACTTTCAAAGCAGTAGAAAGAAAAGCAACAAGAGATGAAAAGCTGCAAGAATGCACACACACACACACAAATTCATAGCAGCACACATACATGCATACACACATACAAACGCACATACTCACGTATGCACATACATGCACATTCACACACACACATGAGAACTCGTACACACACATAGGCACCCACACACATACAAGCACACTTATAAACTCATACATACATGCACACACATGCGTGCACGCACACACACACACACACACACACACACACACACACTACATGAACCTGGAACTGACAGTGAACCAAGGGCAAGATATTAGAAAAAAAAACACAAAAGAAAATCATGCATTTTTGTTTTGTTTGTTATGTTTTGCATCATTTATACTTTACCAACAAACTTATGCATAAAATATTTAGGAAGTATTTTAATGGATAAAAGCATACTTTCAAAGCAAGAAGGTCAGAGTTCTGGCACTAGTCCCAGCAACAACATCGACAAAAGTTCTCTAAGTTAGTTACACTTCTGTGACTCATTTTTTTAAAAAAACTAAACAAAACTAAACTAAACTAAACTAAACTGAAGTTAGAAATAGGAGTCCTTACTTCAAACCACTTTTGGAGTAAGCTCACAAAAGAAAATCATTCATTTCTGTTTTGTTTGTTTTGGTTTGTTTTTGCATGTGTTACTGAGTATAAAATGTCACACATATAATTTGGCTGAAAGAGTTTCATATTACTTCAGAATTTCTCTTAAAGCTTGAGTCAGAAATAATCAATAATAAATATCATTTTTATTGATTAAATAAATACATTAAACATACTCAGGTCATACTAAAAACCAATAATAAAGAAAATCCTTGAAAACATGGGTTGCGGCATTGATCTAAAGTCTAAAAAAAAAGTAGAAGGGAAATGTAGAGAAGGATTCACTTGAGCAAGAAGAGGGATGGGGCCCACTCTCACTCAGAACCACATGAGAATTCACATAGAAAAAGTCTTAAAGATGGGATGATTTTTATGTAACACCATCTCTCTCTACAACTGCACAACTTTTAGTTCATATGACAGTAAAGGGATGTATTGAAATGGAATGACCCTTAAATGTATGCCAATTAATCAGAGATTGATAAGTAAGGTAGGTGCTTGTCAATTGGAGTT
>JADRCC010578572.1:0-13281 GCA_019843855.1 Hylomyscus alleni
TTATTTCTCTCAGTGGGACACATCAAAACTAGGCAGCAGGAAATCAAAGAATCACCCTACTAAAAAGTATAGTAAGTGTCACACAACAGCTACTAACAGGAAAACAAATGTTCATCTTTAAATATGAAACAGATCTCAGATAATCTCACAGTCAGAACAGATGTTTGACCATTGATTTCTTTCAGTTCCCTGGTGACTCTCTATGGTGTAGCTACCCAGTTGGGTATCTAATTCTATAGCTTTGACCTTGGGTTTTAAACATCTATAATCGCTTTAGATATTGTATGCCACTGGTTAAAGTTTCATTATGAACATACTGATTTTTCTTCTTTAACAAGAATTGCCAATATAAACTCAATTATTAGGAATGAATAGTCAGAAAATTTACTATGACTATGTACAGTACTTAGAAATAGGTTCTGAATAACCTGGACAATTAGTGCCATTTTTCTTTAGGCATGAATCTTAAACAAGCCTTTATAAAAATAAAAACAAACAAGAAATCAAAATAAGACTACAGATGTATGTGAGAAGAAGGGATTCAAGAATTTGAAGTTTTCAGTCAATTTTGAAGGCACATGTCACTTCCTATTCATCTATATGTCCTAGGTGAAAGTCAACATAAAGTTCACTTGCCTGTATTTGATTTTACTTTCATTTTCAAGAAAAGAACATTATTATAAAATTGATCTTACTTTCATTTTCAAGAAAAGAATACTATTATAAAATGGCTATTTTTTTTTAACTGAGGACACATGGATATTTTTCACATTCTATTTACTAGGAAGTTATTGTCTAGGCTTGCTCCTACTGTTATTGCACAAAAACTAGGCTCCACTTTCAGAAGAGGAAATCTCAAGAAGGAACCAATGATCTCTAGTTAAATTCTCTCTTATACTCCAAGACACAAGTTCATGGGAAAATAATCCAGGCTCAAAGAGCTCAAATATAGTGAATACCAGATCTCTGATAAAAGGAGTTAATCAAAATAATATAAAGTTAATCAGTATAATACAGATTCAGGTTGATGACTGTGAAAGAAACGACTGCATGAGAATATAGGCAGAAAAGATCAGTCATTTTGATGAGACATGGTGGGGGAGGATGATCTTGGCCCTAAATATGTCTGCAATTCTCATAAATTCATTTTTGTAAAGTGTGAACTTTGAATTTTCATTACTTTCAGGGTACTGACAATTCTCCTTGTTAGGATCAGTATAAGCTTGGGAGCCCCAAAGGACAAGTTCTTAACACAAAGGGGATTGGTGTGCCTGATATAAGGAAAGGAATAAAAGACAAAGCCAGAAGACAGAGGATGAGGAGGAAGGAGAAGGGAAAAAGGAAGAGGGGGAGGAGTGTTTTTACAAGAGAGGAAAAGGACTGTCCTTGGAATAGAGAGGAGAATGATGTGGTGTATAGGAAAATGGGTATTTATAAGTGAAACAGAGGAAACCTTAGGTTAAGATGAGGTGTTTTGTTTAAATTGGGCATGTTAACTAGGTGAATCAAAAGTGGTGTCTGATTGTTGAACTTCAATATTTTGATAGCTGGATCTTGATGCTCAGCTGTAGGAGGAGGAAGTGGCCAAATAAGGGAATAGACAGTGGTGGCTAGCTTTAGGAATGTGCTAACATTTTTTAATAAGGTAGAGGGAATTGAGGAGAAGCCCAAGGTCTGTCAGAGGCATGCTCACCATGTTCTACTTAACCAGATTCATGTCACTACCTTTGAAATTCTGTAATTCTTTTTTTAAATGCTGTGAGTGTAATATCAGAGCATTACAAAAATTATTACACAATATTTAAGCACTCTGAAATGTACACTGCTGCAGCATTTTCTCTGTCCAATCACATTAGGGCAGTGACAGGCCTGTGAATGGACAGGAATAGAGAGGTGGAGCTAGAGTTGGAGGAGGAAAAAGGTCAGGAGCAGGAGGAGAGAGATCTTCATCATGGAGGCAGATGATGGGGATGAGTCAGACCCTGCATAGTTATACAACCAAGCAAAGGTTTTACAAAATAAATTAATTGGATTAGACTATTGTCTTTATTAAATGGTTTGGAAAGGATTGTGTTGGCACCTTGTAATTGTGATCTTATTATTATATAAATCTGATTGGATATTAAGGCCTTAAGGGTCATGTTTTACTTACAGGGTCTTAGGCACTATTTAGATGAATGATTGTGGGCGTGTGCAAAGAGTTGCGTGCGAGTGAGATATAGTTTGCTGGGAGAAAATAACAAAAACCCGCCGGGATTTAGTGTTGAGGCCAAACAGTATTGACACAAGAATATGGCCTGGCTGGAAATTAAGTTTGTGGGATGGATTCATTTTTCAAATATTCCTACAGCAGTACACTTGTAGAATTAATGAAATGTTGTACATTTGCTTAAGTTTGAGTCATTATTTTGTTTACATAAAGTTAGTTTTAGGAATATGTAATAATTTCCTTATACTTTTTCCCCTTCATATGGTATAGATAAATTCCTGGACATGGGTATACATATTTTTGTAATCTAACCATTGTGTTCAACCCAACATAACAAATATCCACAGAATGGCTAGTGTGGGGCAGTGGTCTGTTCAGACAGCCTGGGCCCAGTTGAGTATAAGTCTAGAATTCCAGAGCTCCAGTGGGTAGTTTCTGCCTGCAAGGGATGGAAGGTGATTGGCTATAACTCCTGAGACTCTGGCTCATCTTTCAGTCCCAACCCCCTGTAACCGCCCAGCAGGAGAGGTGTGTGATATTGGTCAAGCCCTCTTACATGCAAATAAAGATTCTTAGCCCAAACCAAAGAGAGATAACTGCTGTTGAAATCTGAATGAGCCCCAAAACTGAGTGTGTGTGTGTGTGTGTGTGTGTGTGTGTGTATAGATAGATAGATAGATAGATAGATAGATAGATAGATAGATATAGATATAGATATAGATATAGATATAGATATAGATATAGATATAGATATAGATATAGATATAGATATAGATATAGATATCCTATCCAGGGAAGTAAAAGGACACTCTAAAGCTTGACTCCATGGTCTGAGCCTTTTGTTCTAAGAGCTATAACATTTGGGAAGAGGTCTACTCTCTCAAATCGTGGCCTAAAGCTGCTCTGTACTACTCACTGGCTAGTCGGCCTCTTGTCAGCCCAGCTCGACCAGGAAGACCCAGCAGAGACAGCCCCGCCCATGTTCTGTGTCTTCCCTTTGCTAGGGCTCTTGTTCCAGGTCAAGCCAGAGATCTCCATTGAAAACCTCCAGGTCCACAGGCACACAGGGTGGGTCAAACATGAATAACTTCTTTCAAATTTTGAGTTGAAAATGGTTCAAGAGCAAGGTCTCAACATGGCTGTTTGTGTGGAACCATTAGTTCGAGTTTGCATCCAACTTTGTTGTTATGGCATCTTTATGCATTTCTTTTGAATTGAGTGGTCATGGAGATAGGGGGACAAAGTGTCTTATCCACTTCTTAAATCAGTGCTGTTTGATTCAGGAACTACTCTAAAGAACTCATTTAACTCTACATTCTAAAAGATAAATTTTCAAGTATCATCAATTACTGGTTGTAACTGATATTTTAAAAAATCAATGCCATGAATATAGAATGTATTCCTTATCATCTTATAAAATGTACCAAATGAAACTTATCATTATTGACTAGTAATTTTTTGGCATGCCCTACCTGTTCAAAATCCAAACTATCTGAAATAATTAATTAATAAATAATTGAGACTAAATTTTCATATTCAGGCCATGTTAACCTGGAATATGAAATTCTACTCTCTCATCATCCTGAGGGCTAGCTTTGCAGTCACATACAACTATGTATTGGAATATTTTCATTTTTGAAGAAACATATACAGAAGTACAGCATAGTAGGATATATTTTTATTTCAGATTTTAAAAAAGAGAAAGAAATATATAACGAGTTGTTCTACTTTGGCAATACAGTGTGTTCTAGACCAACTAATATTTTCTTTTCTTTTTTTTTTTTCCTTTGGTTTTTCAAGAAAGGGTTTCTCTGTTTAGCCCTGGCTGTCCTGGAACCCAACTAATATTTTCTAACTCCTATCTCAAAACAAAAATTATAAACAGCAATACTAAAGACATAGAATATATAAATTGAATGACAAGAGATTAAAAAGAAATGTTAGCCTAAAAGAAGAAACAGTGTATAGAGAAAACACTTGAATAAGTCAGCACTGAGAACAGCAAAGGGAAGATACTGTTTCCAACTCCACAATAAATGATCTTCCCAGTGGTAGAGCCATTCATTACTACAGTCTCTTGTCTCAGAGTGGAGTCTTCATGGTGAAAGACACTTTTAAGCCTGGGCTCCCCAAACCCTAATGGATTGGGGATTAAAGCAATGATAGTTAAGACTGGGTTCTCTTTACTCTGAATGTTAACAGTGACTAAAAGACACTAACATGTTACATGAAAATGGCCACAGGGAGTTAATGAAGTATTTACTGAACACTAGGTGTGAAAAGATAAGAACAGCTGACAGTAGCACATAAATAATTATTTGTACATTTTAATTAAGTGGTTAAATATAAAGAAGCATTAGAACATGTAGTAAACTTCGCGGAGTGACTCATTAGATACTTTAAAATTCATATATTTCAATTGTTTTAAGGAGACTTAGAGGCTTTCTTCTGCATAAATGAAACCAAATTTTTACTCCACAAGCACAAATTAAAATGAGTCTTCACATTCTCTAAAACCTCTCAAATTCTTAATTATCAAATATGGAAATATTGTTGTACATACATCTCTTTTAACTGGAGATTCTTAAAGTAAAACATCCTGATTTCCTTTTGTATCTAGTCAAGGGCAAAGTTTCTTTTTAATGTAAAGAATGATGAGAATTTTATATATAGATATCTATTTCCATAATTCATACCCTTCTTATCACCCTCTATCTCCTCCTGTGCCTTCCACTCCCTTTCAAATCATGACTTCTATAAATATGTATGTGTTTGTGTAAACATGTACTTGCAAATACATACATGCGATTACATGCTGCTTATTCCACTCAGAGTTGCCTTCAGATTTATGTGTTTATGGCTGACTACTAGGGACTGTACAACCTATCAGGTTATTTGTCTCCAGAGAACTTTGGGTTTCCCTGTCTCAGCAATCTCTAATTACGTATTGTTCTTCATTGAATGGTTGAGTCTTGTGAAATTTCCTCCGTAGTTATTTGCATGTTAACTGATGTGGTTACTCTGCTAATCTTATAGGTGATCATATAGATGATGCTTCATATGTACAATCCCTTGTCATATACAGAAGACTCTATTTCACAATAGATATCATCATCCTCTGGTCTTACTATCTTTCTTTCTACTCCTCTGCAATGTTCACTGAGCCTTAAATTTAGGGATTGCATTGAAGATGTATCAACTGGAACTGGACACTCCTTGAATAATCATTCTCTGAATTTGGGGGGAAAATGTCGATTATTCCAATGATCTCCTTCTGTTGGAAAAGAAAGCTTCCGTGACGAGGGACAGGGATGAAAGCTATGCTTATCTTTGGGTATACAAAGCACTTACAATGCATTTAGAAGTCATACTGATGTCAGGAACCAGCAGCAGTTCTTCTCTTGGTCCATGGCATCAACAGTTATGGATAATTTGCTATGTTTATAGTACTAGTTTATAGTAGCAGGCATGAATTTCTTCCTATTAACCAAGACTTATGTAGAATTAGAATGCAGTTTTACCTCAAGATATAATTGCCACTATTGCCTCTTGAGAATATTTTGACAAATTGACATTTTTGTGGTCCATAGGATTTTCATTAGGGGGGACTATTTATTGTTTTCCTCCCTATGACAACTTTCACAGTATTTTAAAATAGTGTTAACATTGCATCTCACAGAGGAAGTACTCAGGTAGTTCCACATGGATATCTCTGAGTCCAGTGTCCAAAATATATGGTGTCCTTAGCAACAACTTATTACCTTCAAGAACTAGGAGGCAACAAAAAGTAATGAAAATAGCCTATTTAATTTTGGCTTATCATGACTCCTGACCAAAATGAAAAGTTGTTCATGCATTGTGCTGGGATGTTTTTAGATCGTCTGTAGCTTTTGTGGGAGCCTTATCATGTGTATGGGTGTGTTTGTGTGTGTGCATGTGTCTGTGCATTCAGATATATATATATTACATATTATATATTTAATTTTAATAAATATTTAATAAAATATTGTTTATATATGGCTTTTTCAGACCTCATTTTTATCCAGCCCTTCTCTATTCCTCTCCTACTGTCCTCACTTCTCACTCTCCAGTTCAAGTCCCTACCCCTGGGTATCCTGATATATATTCTCATATCTAAACAGAGTTTTAATCAATATTCAATAAAAATTTATATGGAATTAATCTCTTCTTTTACTTATATCTAAACAATAGAAATATGTTATAAAATTTGTAAATTTTATAAAAAATGGTCAATTTAGGCTGACCATTAACAACACATTTATATATTATTCTTGTATTAAAAATATTTTCATTAATTCCACATCTGAAATAGAGCTAATACTAAAAGTACATAAATAACTAAATAAATACATCAACACACCAAATAATACATTTAAAAGTGAGGTTCTGATCGAAACAGTGAATTCTCAGTAGACAAATCTCATATGATTGGGAAACATTTAAGAAATGTTTAACATCTTCAATCATCAGCAAAATGCAAATTAAAAGTATGTTTTTGCATAGGCTCTGAAAGTTGTTGGTGTCTAAATATAGTTACATTGCACCATGGTATTTTCAAGCCATGAGGAGAATCTGTTGCACAGTGGTTTTAAGTTTTCATATGAACATTAAACTGCACACTCTCAGACTCAGGGAAATGTGAAAATGAAGACTGCAACATGTTGGAGACTACCCGATAACATACAGTGGTGAATACAATGAACACAGTAATGTTTTCAATTGAAATACCATAAATATGAGATATGTATCTGAAAGAATAAATCTTGTGTCACCTTATTTTTAGTAGCAACTACTAGACTGTAGTTTTGTATTTTTAGTATTAAAACATCTTCCTCATTAGTGTTATAATTAAATATTTAAAAAAGGAATGGTAAACAATACTCTATTTCCAGTACTCTCAGTCTGTTCAAGGAAATCAAGACATATAAAGCTATAATAATTTAAAATGTGTTCCTTGTATGTATGAATGTACTTTTCATTGGTACCATCAGATCAAAGAGCCTGGGTTTCTATGAAAATTCTAATTGAAAATGTTATCACAAGGCTGTCCTTAAAATGATAAAGTCTAGGAAAGATAGAACATAAGTAAAAGATGCTTTACATCATAAAAAACTAATGTATTCAATTCTAAGAGCTATTTTACTCTTTTGAATAGTATTAGAATCAGCCAAGTTGGGAACAGAGTATTCATTTCATTTTTCTCCTACACTACAAAGAAAGGAATAGAATGTCAGAAGCAATGAGAAGAAAAAATTACACAACATGTTCCTTATGGATATCTCTAAAATGCCCAGTGTCTTGTAGAATACTCTAAGTGAATCATTATAAGAAGAACCAGTTATGACAGATACAGTCTCATGAATATGCCATTTTAGGAGGTAAAGAGTGTTTCTCAACTGAAAATAAGTGTTCACTTGACCCTACTTCTCCTTAAGGCACAGTTACATTTCTTTGCTGCCATTTAATTCAGAAATTCATGCTCCCAGACACATGGTGGACAGTCCCCTACTTAGTCCTTTTAAATGAAAACAACTTCTGTTACCAACCTCATTCTGTCCCTTAGTTTAACACATAAAAATTAAACAATAAATGTATCAGATATAAACTGTAAGGTGCTTATTTCTTGACCTTCCACTGTCAGATTGAAGACATTTTAATTTCTACATTTG
Organism: Hylomyscus alleni; assembly: GCA_019843855.1. Classification (NCBI taxonomy): domain Eukaryota; kingdom Metazoa; phylum Chordata; class Mammalia; order Rodentia; family Muridae; genus Hylomyscus; species Hylomyscus alleni. The sequence continues at coordinate 7,900 of JADRCC010578572.1, forward strand.
TTGCTGAAGTTATTCTATATTTACTTGATATATCTAAGTAATATTTTTATAACTCTCTCTCAGTATGACAGATTTGTTCAAATGTATTGACTTCACATTTTCAGAGGATGAGAATTTAACACACTTCTACTAATCTTAACTCTTTCCAGCTTTTACTGCTAAAATACACTTTCTTACATAAGATAGCTATATGCATACATTTGAATTCATAAATATATCATTTCATAACAACTATCAATGAATATTTATGTATTTTGGTAGTTAGCTGAGTCTTTGCAAAGGTATATGGAGTTCATGTTGCCAATTTCCATCTTTATCTGCATTTATGTCCTATCTAATGAGTTTGGAGATTTTCTAATTAAGCCAAATCATATGTTCCCTTAATCACATTTCTTGTTCGAATTTATAACTTACTGCAACTAAGAAGTTGAGGATGAATTGATGACTTCTTGTTACAGTGAATGGCTTAATTGGCTTTAGTGTTCTGGTTTATGGAATATGGAGAAAATCATCATTGCAGTAAATATGGGGATGAAAGTTTGACATGAGAAGCTACATGGATCAAGCCTAGTTCTTTTAGGACCAATAGATAGCCAATTTTCTATCAGTATCTCCAATAGCATTTAAATGATTATTCTAAATTTATTCTGATAGTGGTTAGCTTCAACTTGATGTATGATCTCTGGAAAATGAATTTTGACATTTGTTTCTGAAATATCAAATGTGAATATTATTGTTTCAGTATTTTTAAACTTCAATTTTATCTTCATTATGACTTTTAAACATATTTTTTTCTTTATACCAAGATGTATGACTTTTTTCTAATTTTATATTTCATCTACATTTTTGAATTTCTTACTATTTAGAAACCAATTGAATTATTCATGTTTGTGTTTTTAGCTCTTCTGTATGATCTTAAAATAGCCATCTAGTTTTATTTCTTTGTATGTCTCTATATCAAATTACTTCTGTTCTTGAATAATTTCTGTAATTTAAACTTTGTATTGAACTTTTTCTTTAATCATCATTCCTTTTTTGGACTACCCCAGTTTCTAAGTATATATTATATTATGAAAGCAATATATAGTATATTTGAATTTATATATTCATTTTCATTGTTGTTTATGTTTTCTGTATTATCTATTTCATAATTGTATTCTTAGTTATCTGTGTGTACTTTGGATACTTCACTTTGTATATTGCATGAGAACATTTCTACAATAGGACCGCTGTTAAGACAGGCAACTTTTTCAGATTTTCTTTAACTTCCTGAGAATATAATTTATGGACAAAATATGTCCTGTTAGGAATATTCCATATTAGTAAATTGATCTTATCTCAAGCTGCTATTGTTATGACCAAAAGCAATATTAAAAGGAAATGTCTTATGTTGGTTACATATGTTGAATCACACAGTCCATGGATTGAAGAAAAGGCAGAAATTCAAATGATTTGGGAACCATCACTTTGATGGGAGCAGGCTCTGATTCAGAGGTTATGGAAAAGCACTGCTTATTGATTTGCCCCTCTTTGCATTTTCAGTCTGCCTTAATATAAAATCCAGAACCATCAGCTTAAGGATATCACCAACTAAAATGTGCTGGGTCCTGCAGCATCAATCAATAACTAAGAAAATTTCCTACAGATTTGCTTCCTGGTATTTTGGAGGCTCTTTTTTTTTTTTCAGTTGGCTTCCCTCCTCTCAGGTGGTTCTACCTCATATCAGGTTGACAGAAAAGCAGCACATAGAACTCCATGCTAAAACAAGAGTTCTACTGTAGGAGCAGAGTTCACGTTTAATTTCCAGTCTTATGCTCATACTGCTGCTATCTTAGTTCATGTAGCCTGCTGCTTATGAAAGGGTTGGACGTTTTGTCAGAGCTAGTCAATTTATTATGTGTCTGAGGTGTCAATCCTCAAGTTTATGGTTCAGCCAGTCACACTTGCTCCTTTTGTGTGCTGACTAGATCAGTGGGTGGAAAAAAATTGCCTCATAATGAAGAAATGGACAGTTCACATGTTCATGGTAACACTTCCTATTAAGCTCTAGGGTGATACATCTCTTAATTTTATTACATCTTCTGTTCATCATTTGGTAATACATTTAAATCACTCTCTATATATACATAGGTTTCTTTCTCCAATCAAAACTTTCCTATTTTCTTTTTTTAAATTTTAATATCTTGAGAAAGGGAAGAAAGAAAAGAAATGTACTTATTCTTTTGATTGTTAAGACGCTATTTACTGTTTAATTCTCAGATATCTGTATTATTGGTCACTTTTTTATATTAAATGCAGCAGGTAGTTTTTTCCTCTTTGACATCACACTAAAATAATAAGTGAAAACCATCTCTCATATTTGCAAAATGTTTCCTCCTACAGTCTTTCTGGAACCTTTTCTAATATGACAAGTATGTTAACTTTTATGTAGTTTAATTTTCCAAGTTAATGAATTGCTTTTAGGTTGGACACAGCCAGTGTGTATGTATACTCTTCTGTTTACGAAAGACATTCTCCACCTGTGAGAAGACTCCAACTACTTTGTTATTGATCAATTTTCAAGCCTCTACTGTCCTCAGACTTCAAATACTTCTTTTACATTATTGTCAACAGGAGATTTGACAAATGCAGACATGGGAAATTAGCTAAACAAATATTTGAAGATTTCAAAGTTTAAACTCAAATAAAGTTGAAATACAGTTATATTGAAGGATAAAATGGTGACAGTCAATTACTTGTACAGAATGAGTTTGCACTCTGGGTCTCTAGAAATGGAAAATAGATTCTTTTCTTAGATTTCCAAGAATTAAAAAAATCTGATAAATAACAATATAATAACCATTTTCATAGTAAATCCTTAAAATATACATTTATCAAAATCATGTCATACCAAGTAACACTTAAATATACAATAGAAAACTCTAGATAAACAATGTAGAAATTTTCTAAAGACAATTTACAGAAAATATGGTCTGAAAAATAAACTTAAATCAAAATAAATCCTCCTAATTATTTCTTTAATAATACTTTTATCTTATATCTTCAACCAAGAAATTAATGTTAAATGAAGTAGCCATCATTATGAAATATTGCAAGGTTAATAAAAAAAACAGAAACAGGGATGTTCAGATTCCCAATGCTCCCCAATAAGGCCTTCCATTTTATGTTGAATGTTTATCTTACATTCAATATAAAAATTGTGGACAAGGATACAGATCATCTGAAAATTGAATAGTGAGTAATAACCTAAAGAACAGTAGAAGCACTATTTGAGACATCATTTTTTCAAAGAGTAACAGGCATAAAAATGACCCAGAGATATTTATAAATATAAACTTAAAACAATAGGATATGGTTATGTTAGAATAATTTCAAAGTTGAAGCAAAAAGGTAGCTTCAAATTTAAACCTTTTTTTCAGTCAGATGAAATTAAGAACATATCACTAATAAAATCATAAGTAAAAATTTAAAAATAGAGTAAATAATAACTTATAATCATATTTCAGAAAGTAAACAGTTTTATAGAGATAATCAACATGCTTGAATGGAGGAAAAAATGAACCAACATCTAAATATCAAGTAATTATATTTCAGTTGGCAATTAAATAAGAGGAAGAAAAATATATTTGCATTTGGTTGATTAATATTTATATTTCTGTGCAAAGTATTAATAAACAACTAAAAAATATGTGTCAAAAGCTAGGTGATTAATCCAGAAAGATGATACTGTACCTATAAATACCAAGAACAGCCTAGCAGATCTGTTGAAGAAAGTTGTAAAATAACAAATCCACTCAAGTCTTAAGTTTGAGTACATATGAGTATTTAGAAAGTATGTTTAGAAATAATGTCCTTAAAGTAGACAGTGCTTGGGAACAATTTGAATAAATAAAATGGTATGCAGAGTATATTTTAGAAGAAATTGACAATCATGGCATTTCCATATATAAAGCTTACAGTGGAAAGATGACACTAGGGTGTGATTAAGTACATTACAAAAAAAGTAAAATATTGGTGGTATTAGTCAATGAACAGTAAAGTAAAAAAGATGGCTAGAATGTTAGAAATTATAATATACTGTATCTCCCAATTGCATCCATAGGGATGCAGAAACGTAAGGCTCCCTAGGGCTTTCTGGCCAGCTCATCTAGATGATTAGATAGACTCCTGGGGATAGGGATGATGTTCAATTATTCATTCTATCTCCCTATTCTTTTTTTATTAGATATTTTCTTTATTTACATTTCACATGATATCACCTGGGGGAAAAAAAAAAACCTATTCCTTCTCCCCTTGCCCTGCTCACCAACCAACCCTCTCCTTAGCTCTCTGTTCTTACTTCAGGCCAGATGATAGTGCCTGGCTGCTCCAGGCTATAGTTGTCTGATCACAAGTTCCTGGATCCAGTTTTTCATTACTATGAAACAGGAAGTTAGGACTAGTCTTCCAAACTGCCAGTTTACAGCCAGTTATAGATTCATCCTGTCTCTGACTGGATAAGTCTTCTTAAACTTTATTGACAATTAGCTGCTGTAGCAGACTGTATTTTGCCCCACACTCTAAAATTTCAAATATTACACTTTTCATCCCTTTGAGGGAATCACTGCTTCTCCCTAGTATCCAGACTCATGTAGCCCATTGAGTTCTAAACTCAACCATGTGATGTTTTATGTAAAGAAGATTGCTCAGATGCACTGTCCTCAAGGAAGAGCTGAGTAGAACTGAGCGGCTATAAAGGTGGAAGTAAAACTCTGATGAACCTACCTCCTGAATCTTGGAGTTACATTGCTTTTACTATTTTCAGTAGGTTGAGGATGAAGATGCGAGTGGAGCAATGAAAGCCTGAAGTAAAGAACCGTGAGTATGACACAGACTGGACTACATGAGAAGTCACTTGAATTCCATGCCACTAAAGTAAGCCCATGTTCCACACTGCTCAGATAAATCCAGACCAGAGGCTAGATACCTTAGTGGCCTAGGATAAAATAAAAATTCATAAATTGATTCCTAATGACATTCTACAATACCTAGTATCTGCAACACTCAATTTATTTTCATTGGAGAGACCTCCTCCAGTAGCTGATGGGAGCAGATATAGAGACCCATAGTCAAACATCAGGGGCAGAGAGCCCAAATTGAAGATCACCTTTGAGTCCGTTCCATAAGAGCTCAGGATACCCTGTGGAAGAGGGAGAAGGAGAACAAGAACTAGAGAGGTTGAGGATGCCTGGATAACACAGTACAAAAATATCAACTAACTAGGGTTCATAAGGGTTCACAATGATTGAAGCTTCAATCATGGAGCCTGCATTGGTCTTTATTACATCCTCTGACAATAAGTTATGGTTGATACCTTGGTGCTTTAGTGGGACTCCTAACAGT
>JADRCC010578573.1:0-15614 GCA_019843855.1 Hylomyscus alleni
TTTTTTTTTTAAAGATTAATTTATTTATAATGAAGTGCACTGTAGCTGTCTTCAGACTCACCAGAAGAGGGTGTCAGATGTGATTATGGGTGCTTGTGAGCCACCATGTGGTTGCTGGGATTTGAACTCAGGATCTTTGGAAGAGCAGTCAGTGCTCTTACCCACTGAGCCATCTCACCAGCCCCCTGTTCGAATTTTTATCCATATTCTGTTAGATTTTTGTTGTTGTTGTTGTTGTTGTTGTTGTTGTTGGCTTAGGTAAGGTCTTTATATGTGCTAGGGTTTTGTCATATACAGAATTATAGTCTGGCATTTTGCCTTTTATTTCTCAAAGTCTTTTGAAGGGTCTTAATTTTCCTACAGTGCCATTTTAAAATTTCTCTTCAGAACCAGTAATTTCTTTTTGTTGTTGCTGTTTTTTGTTTTGTTTTGTTTTTTGTTTGTTTGTTTGTTTGTTTTTTGTTTTTGTTTTCAAGACAGGGTTTCTCTGTCTAGCCCTGGCTGTCCTGGAACTCACTCTGTAGACCAGGCTGACCTTGAACTCAGAAATCTACCCACCTCTGCCTCCCAAGTGCTGGGATTAAAGGTGTGTGCCACCACTGCCTGGCCAGAACCAGTAATTTTTTTTTTTAATTTATTTTTTGTCTTAAAATGTATTCGCTTTACAATCCAGTATTAGCCCTTCCTCTCCTCCCAGTACCCCCTCATGCAAGTCCTCTCCCACTCCACCTTCTTTCTGGAGAAGGGGAAGCCTCTACACACACAAATAAAGTTGCTGTGGAGCTGGTCCATCAGAGAGTCACAGGCAGGCAGGCAGGCAGGCAAAATGCTCAGGGACAGCTCCTGCTCCAGTTGTTGGGGGACCCACATGAAGACCCAGCTACTCATCTTCTACATATGTCCAGGGGGCCTAGGTTCAGCCCACGCTCACCCTTTGGTTCTTGATCCAGGTCTATGTGAGCCCTCAGTGGTCCAGGTTTGTTGACTTCCTGCAAAGACTTTGCCCTCTTTGGGTCCCTCAATCCTTCTCTCAACTGTTATGTAAGAGTCTGTGAGATCCATCTAATGTTTGGGTGTGAGTCTCTGCATCTCTTCCATTGGATATAGTTATATAATTTTATTTAATTATTTATTTGGAATTAAAATGCTTTGGTTGCTGGGTGGAACCTCTCAGAGGACAGTTATGCTAGGTTCCTGTCTGCAAGCATAACAAAGTATTATCAACACTGTCAGGGATTGCAGAACCAGTAATTTTTAAAACCATGAAAATACCACGTAAAATGTACATCAGTTTAATCAATCTTTCTCAGTCTCTGTCTCCTACTTCTATTCCTTTCCTCCTTTTCTCCCTTCTCCCCCTCTCCATCCTTCTTCCTCCTTTGTTTAAAAGCCAGTATATGAGAGGATCGTCATGGGTTAAAAAATTAACTATGACAAAAATTTTAGAATTAAAATTTTACTTATTGGGTGAAGCTTAGTAGAAGCTAGTCTAATATGATGTCAAAAGTTTCCTAGTGGTCCTATGCAGACCTTCTCTCAGACAGCCCACCAAGAGCATGTAGCTCTCAGATAGATACCACATTAATTTGAAGTCTGTTCCCAGCTAGATCATTTTGAGCTCTAGATAAGTCCTGGCTGGGACTATGAAGAACTGAAGGAGCCACAGTTTGCTCACAATTAATTAATTAAAATATATGCCTTAAATTAGCTATTGCCATCCTGTAGTCACAATTCTCTAAAGAAACAGAACTATATATATAGTCATATAATCAAAACAGTAAATGTAAAGAACAAAAAAAGAATATTAAAAGCTGCAAGAGAAAAAAGACCAAGTAACATATAAAGACAGAACCATTACAATAATACCTGATTTCTCAATGGAGACTGAAAGCCGGAAGAGCGTGGACAGATGTTCTGAAAACACTGAAAGAGACTAGAGATATCATTGAAGACTATTATACCCACCAAAACTATCAATAACAATTGACAGAAAAAGAAAAACATTCCACAATAAAACCAAATTAAAGCAATTTATGTCTACGGATCCAGTTCTACAGAAGTTTCTGGAAGTAAAACTTCAGTCTGAAGAGGTTAATCACACCCAAGAAGATGCAATTTATAAATAAATCAAAAGGTAGGTGGGATGGATGGGATCCATAGAATAACAAGCAATAACAGGACAATAAACAGTGCTGATCAATAACTCTCAATATTAATGGTCACAATCCTCCAGTAAAAAAGACACAGACTAAACAAGTGAATTAGAAACAAATCCATTTTTCCTCTGCATCCAAGAATCACACCATCAAGGATAGTCACTTCAGGGTAAAAAGATGGAAAAACAAATTCCAAGGAAACACACCCAAGAAGCAGGCAGATATAGCCATTTTAATGTCTTATAAAATAGGCTTCAAACCAAAACTAATCGTAAGACACAGAAAAAGATAACACATAGTTATTCAAGTAAAATCCCATAAAGTGAAGTTTTTTTTCCCAATCTTGATGGGATGGTTGATGATATGTCCTATTGACTGTGTCCTTTGCCTTACAGAGGCTTTTCAGTTTCAAGAGTTCTCATTTATCAATTCTTGATCTTAAAGCCTGAGCCACTGGAGTTCTGTTTAGGAAACCGTCCCCCGTGCCAATGAGTTTGAGGCTCTTTCCCATTCTCTCTTCTATTAGATTCAGTGTATCTGGTTATATGTTGAGCTCCTTGATCTACTTGAACTTGAGCTTTGTGCAAAGTGACAAATATGGATCTATTTCCATTTTTTATACACACCAACTGCCAATTAGACCAGCGCCATTTATTAAAGATGCTTTCTTTTTTTCCATTGTATATTTTTGGCTTCTTTGTCAAATATCCTCTGAGAGGCCCAACAAGCAGCTGACCAAGACAGACACAGATACTTATACCCAACCAATGGATGGAAGTCAGGACCTCTCTGGTTGAATTAGGGAAAGGCTGGAAGAAACTGAGGAGGAGGGTGACCCCAGAGGAAGACCAGCAATCTCAACTAACCTGGTCCATCAAGATCTCTCAAACACTGGGCCACCAACCAGGCAGCATACACTAGCTGGTACGAGGCCACCGACACATATACAGCAGTCTGGCCTTAGTGAGAGAAGATGCACCTAACTGTGGAAAGACTTGAGGCCCTAGGGAGTGTATAGGCCTGGTGTGGTGGAAGTGGGTGTGGGGCACATCCTCTTGGGAAGGAGGAATGGGATGAGGCACTGTCAGAGGGTGGACCTGGAGGGGAATAGGACTGGACTGTAAAAAAAGATTAAAGATAATTTAAAAAAACATAAAGGGCATATTGCAATTCCTACATTTATGTACCAAACATGTGGGCCCCAAAGTTCATAAAAGAAACATTACTAGAGCTAAAAATTACACATAGAATAATACCATAAGTCAAATAGACATCACAGATATCAACAGAAGCATCCTCTCAAATACAAAAGAATATACTTTCTTTTTAGTGGCTCATGGATCTTTCTCCAAAATTATTTGCCTACTTGGACACAAAGCAAGTCTCAACAGATACATGAAAATTTGAAATACCCCCTGCATCCTATCTACTATGTATTAAAGTTGAATATCAGCAACAATAGAAAGTATACAAACTCATAAAAACTGGTTAACCCACTACTGAACAAGAAATGGTTCAAGGAGGAAATTAAAAACATTTTAGAATTGAATAGAGAAGAAAACACAACATACCACAAAGAAAGCAATTCCAAGAGGCAAGTTCATAGCAATGAACACCTACATTAAAAAACATAGCGAGATCTCATATTAGCAGGTTAGGTATACCTGAAAGCTCTAGTGAAACAAGAAGAAACAATACCAAAAAAGAGCAGATGGAAAGAAATACTCAAACCCAGGGCTGAAATCAATGAAACAGAAACAGCATGAACAAAAAATAAATAAACGAAGAGTTGGTTCTTTTAGAAAAATCTTTGACTAACATCGTGCCAAATTAACTGAAAGAAGGAGGGAGAAAATCTAAATTAATAAAATTAGAAATGAATGTGGGAGACTTTACAACAGGCATGGAAGAAGCTCAGAGACTCATAAGAACATACTTTAAAAATCTATACTCCACTAAACTGGAAAAATCTAAAAGAAATAGAACTTCTTGATAAACACAGCATACCAAAGTTAAATCAATATCAAATAAGCAATTTAAACAGACTAATAACCCCGTGTGAAATGGAAGCAGAAAATAAATAAATATAAAAATAAAAACCACAAGGGCAAGCAGAGAATCTTACTGGACCTTGAGATAACAATGAACATCAATACCCATTAAATTATTCTACAAAATAAAAATGAAGAAACATTTTCTAATTCTCTTTATGAAGTTGCAATTACCCTGATACCAAAACCAAACAAAGACCCAACGAAAAAGAAAGGAAAGAAAAGAAAGTTTCAGACCAATATTCCTTATCAAGACATGTACAAAAATTCTCAATGAAATCTATACAAACCGCATTTAAGAAGACATCAAGAAATTATTCACCACAATCAAATGTTTATATCCTAGAGATGCAGCAATAGATAAGCATAATCTACCATGGGAAGATTAAAGACTGGAAGACAAAAATCTCATGATCATCTCATTAGATGTAGAAAAAGATTAAGACAAAATCAGCATCTCTTCATAAGAGTCCTGGAGAGCCAGATGGTAGTGGTGCACCCCTTTAATCCCAGCACTTGGGAGGCAGAGGCAGGCGGATTTCTGAGTTCAAGGCCATCCTGGTCTACAGAGTGATTTCCAGGACAACCAAAAAAAAAAAAAGAAAAAGAAAAAGAAAAAGAGTCCTGGAGAGTCTAGGGATGCAATGAATGAACACACCTCTACACAATAAAGGCAATTTCCAGCAAGCTTGTAGCACCATTAACCTAAATGAAGAGAAACTCAACACATTTCCACTAAACTGAGGAACAAAGCAAAGATGTCCACTCTCTTTATATCTACTCAATACTCCAATAACTGGAGCAATAAGACAAATGAAGACCTCAAGAATGAAGCAAGTCAAAATATCTTAATTTGCAGATGATAAGATTTTATACATAAAAGACACTAAGAACCTCACCAGTGCTAGCGAACATATTCAACAAAGTATCAGGATCCAAAATCAACACACACACAAATTAGTAGCCTTCCTACATAAAAATGACAAAAATTCTGAGAAAGAAATCATGGAAACAACACCTTTCAGAACAGCCTCAGAGAGAAAAATCCCAGGGTATCTCTAACTAAGCAAGTCAGTGAATAAAAAAATTGAATAAGATATCAGAAGATGGAAAGATCTTCCATGTTCATGGATCAGTAATTATGGTGAGAGATGGGGAGATTAGAGTGGAAATGGGTTAAGCAGGTAGGAGAATGGAAAAAGTGGGAATGGTATGGAACACCGGGAAGGATTACTAGCACTGAGGGTCATTTGTTAGGTTATATGGAAACCTTCTACTGTAGAAGTTCTTAAAGCATATACATATATGAAAGAAATCTAAATGGAACCACCAAATAATGGAGAGACAAAGCCCCAACTAAATATCTACTGCCATAAAGTGATATTTCCAATGCCACGAATGGGTTACAACTGGTACCCCATTTGGCCAAAGGTACCCCATGGACCCAAAAACATCTTAGAGCTATTGTCAATGCTATTGGTTACTCTCCAGAAACTCATTGTAAGGCCTATTGCTGAAGACAAAACTAACCTCATTAAACATGACAACCGCCAACCCAGTTACAAGCTCAGTGATTCTCAGTGGCTTTCTGCTTGCATGATACGCTGGTTTAATAGTGTCAGCAATGCTGTTGAGATAGCCAACCACTCTCTGATTGGATTTAAGGCCCATGGTATGAGATGGAACCCATGCCTGTCTCTGCTTGGATTGCTAAGATCTTGAAACTGCATAGGCATGCTCCCAGGAGAAAATGAAATACTATTGTAGTGCCACAAGAACATAGTAATAAAATGATTGCTAATGACAATCTGCTATTTCCATAGATAAGTGATGATAGCTCAGCCGTCATCAGTGAAACTTCCTCTTGTAGGAAATATTTCCACTATGAAAATAATCAGAGACTGAAACTGAACAATATGCAGACTGAGAGACAGAAGAACACTCAGTCTTAAATGGGATACTAAACCCTTCCCCTCAGAGCTCAGGGAACCATGCAAAAGAGGAGGCAGAAAGATTTTAAGGTACATAGATGATGGATGACTCCAAGGATCAGTGTCTTCCAGACACAACAGGACTGATGTAATATAAACTCAGAGACTATGGGGGCATGTACAGGACCTACAGAGTCTCAAGTCATATGGGGCTGCAGTACTGTCTTCAATTGACAATTACATGCAGAAAAAAAAATCCATTCTCTCCAGTGACTACTTTATTTACAGGCCCAATGGGCAATGCAAGGAATGGCTGAAGAAAGAGGTAGCTATCCAGAGAACGGGTGATTCTGGGTTCTTGATGGCTGAACTCATCTGATGAAGGTACATTCCGATGAGCATTTAACATGGCATGCAAGCATCTTCATAGCCTTTGCTCACTCAAAGAGATAGATCTACATGCTTCTAGGATATCTTTCTCATCAATTTCCCAATTATGTTCTTTTTAACTCTTTGATCATTCAGCCAGTGCATTTGCTACAGCCCATTAACCAGTAACAGTCATACATCTAGCTTCTTCTCCAGTCAAGCAAAATCTATCACCATCTGTACTAGGCTAAGTTCTGCCCACTTGATTTCTCCTTTCCTGGTGTTTTTCATGGTTTTTAAGAAAAGTGTTGCAGTATTGCAGTTATCCATTTCTTTACAGCAAGTAGAACATCAGTAAACCAGGCCCTGGACATCGTTTCTTCTGTCAACTGATCATGAGGCACACCTCATGAAGCTACAGGTACAAGCCATTGTAATGGAAGGAGAAATCATAGGCATTTGGGAAACCTCGTCATGTAACTTGTTTGTGCCTCAGGACCTGCTCAGGCCCAATCACTAATATACCACTTCCATTTGATAATAGGTTACTGCCGTGCATGTCCTATTTTATGGCTTGGTTAGTCAGATAATACCTACCTCATGATGAACAATTTAAGTCATAGGGTAACTTGGTAGCCCATTATCTAACATTTAGTTTCTACTCAATTCCAATAGCTGTCTGTCAAAGGAAGAAAAGTTGTCTGCTGGTGATGGTGATCTTTCTCAAAATCCCAAGGGTCTCCTCTGTGAGTCACATATTGGGGCCTGACAAAAGCTTCAAACAGCATCCCTATCTGTCCCTGACACCTCAAGTGCAATTGGGTCTGTTGGGTTATATGGTCCAAATGGTAGAGCTTCCTGGGCCTGTTGAAGAGCCTTCTCCTATTTCAGGACCCACTCAAAGCTAGCAGCTTTCCAAGTCACTTGGTATGTGTGCTGGAGTGGACACCCAAGTACTGTCTCTAGAATCCATTATTCGCACTAAGCTTTGTGTTCTTAGTGGTGGGAGGAGCCAGGTACAATAATATAACCTTTAGCTTTGAAAGAATATCTCTGCATGCCCCATACCATTAGACTCCTAGAAATTTCATTGAGGTAGAAAGCCTGCATATTTTGGTTGGATTTCTTTATTTTCCATCTTCTGAAAGCCATAGGCCTTGCTAATAAGTCTAATGTGGTTGCTACCCCCTGCTCACTTAGTCCAATCAACATTATCTCATGAATATAGTGGATTAACATAATAGTTTGTGGAAGACTTATATAACCAAGATCCCTTTGACTAAGTAAGTTATGACCCAGGGCTTGAGAATTACTCTATCTTTAAGGTAAAGCTGGCCTTGCCAACTGAAAGCAAATTGCTTCTGGTGCTCCTTACAGACAGATGTCAAGAAAGGGCTATTTGTTAGACCAATAGGGATATGCCACGTGTGAGGAGATGTTAGAATCTATACCTAGTGAACACCACACCTAGCATGGCATCTGCAGACAGTACTTGTTTAAGTTTGTGACACTCTCCACCATACGCCTGTCTTCTCCACTGGCCAAACAGAAGAGTTATATGAAGATGTGGGAATCACTGCCCCTCATCTTTCAAGTACTTGAAAGCTCTTGGCACTAATTCCTGCAAATCTTCCTGGGATTTGATATTAGTCTTGGTTCACCTTTTCCCTTACAAAGATAACTGCAATAGCTTCCATTTGACTTTTCCAACCATAATACCCCTCAACCCACACAACATACAAAGTCTATGCATTTCTAAGAGTACATGTCCCAGTTATACGTTGGGAATTGTAGAAATAACCACAGGATGAATTCAGAAACTTAGTGAAAGACTAGGAGTTAGATTTCAGCACTTGACCTCCATAAGCCCCTACTTTAATTGGGGCCCAGAGTGATTTGGGGGGTCTTGTGGAATAAGTGTCACCTTAGAACTAGGATTCAATAGCACTCCCAAAAGTCTGATTGTTTCTTTCTCCCCCACCCCAGTTACTCTTGAGAACACCGAAAGGATAACAGTAAACCTTGGGTATTGAAGAAAGGTCCTTCCTCAGGGAGACCTGGTCTTCCCTTCTTTAAAAGGGTTCTGAGTCTGCAAACTAGCTCATCAAGAATTGGTTCATGGGTCAAGATTTCCTATCGTTACAACCCAATGTAGCCCTTTTTTTCTTCATTTGTTTGAGAATTTTTCTTGTTTTCAAATCAAACAAAATCACAATGGGTTTCTTATCTATTTAATTATTGGAACATGATTGATTATTTGGATCCCATGAGTGATTAGCCAGTTCCAGTGGTCCATATCGATTATGTCATCATAAAAATCACTCTTCCTATCTATGCTGCCCATTATGGGTTAGCTTGTTATAGACACTGGTTTTTGCCTGTGCTATGTATGAAAACTACACTCACCTTGCCTTTAGCAATTGAGTGTTGCCCTCCGGTACCCCTTCTTTGGAGGCATAAGGCACATCATGTTCATCTAATTCAGCAGCAATGTCTCCAACCCTGTTGGTGAACTGAAAAGAGCAATGGCAAGAGTCTTGAATGTGCTGGTGCACCTCTCACCATTTTGTGTCTTACAAAAATTCCCAAGTGTTCTGACCTTCCCATTGTGGAGGATTAGGTTTACACGGTGTATCTACTCTAGCATTGCAATTTCCCTGAGCAATCAACATTAAGCCAAGGGATATCAGGCATCTGTAGCTCCTTTACAATAGGCCTTATAACAAATGCTCCGCCAACCAACTGACAAAGTACTGACACCCTAAGTGTGCAAGCTTTCGCATTAAGCCCAATATCTCCATCCCAATATCGTCCATATTGATAAACTCAGTATATTGATAGACTACAATTAAATAATAGCACGTGGGTAGACAGGACCAATAGTAGCTTATTTGGATCTTTTATTGTTAACGCAATGTCTGAAGCAAGTCTCTCATATACTTATGTTTTTGATTACTTAATGTTTATAAGCCTGTATTGCATGCTTTTTAACTTTATTTTCCCAATTTTTGACATAATTGTCTTTTCATCTGTTTCTAGGGAAAGAGGCTTTTTGAGTCTGTGAAATGGATTCCCTTTTATATAGTTCCCTGCTTAACTCACATTGCATCTGACTTGTTAGGAAGCCATATCTTTTAAAAAGAAAAGGTCCTGCTAGACTCGAGTTCACAGCACTGCATTTGGGATTTTCTTTTTCTTTTTCTTTTTTTTTTTACATTGAAGTCTGAAGATGAACTTGGCCTGTAATTTAGCTTTTTCTTATTGTCCTTGTCATTTCTCTTCATGTCAAGATCTTTTTACTTA
The DNA here is from genome assembly GCA_019843855.1 of Hylomyscus alleni. NCBI lineage: Eukaryota > Metazoa > Chordata > Mammalia > Rodentia > Muridae > Hylomyscus > Hylomyscus alleni. The sequence continues at coordinate 9,811 of JADRCC010578573.1, forward strand.
ACAGAGAAGCCTGCCCTCTTTTCTGACAGAACATGGTAATTGGTTTTTGAGATTATTAACAATTGATTCATTTTTGGCTATTGTTAAGATCCATTTTAAAAGGTCAATAACTACTGCATCAGTTTGTATCATTTTGGGGGTGGGTGGGTGCTATATTTCTTGATTGTGAATGCATATTTAGCCTGAAAAATTTAAACAACTATATTACCTTTGTAGCAAACACTCATAAAGACAAGAATATCTCCTGACTTCAGAAAGTTCTCTTGAAGAGGCTCTGCCCTTGATCTCTGAGAGCCTTTGTCTGTTCTGCGGTTACTGCTATCCATAGCCTTGCTAAGCTTGGGTTTAATATAAATGGAATTATGCAATATGTACTCCTTCAAGTGTGGATGCTTAATCATTTTCTGATATTTCTGTATACTCTTGTACTTATCAATAGTTTTGTGGCTAAGTATTACTTTGTAGTATGTGTGTTCTAGAATATTCTCCTTTGGTTTACTGTACCATGTTTTTGTTTCTATGTATTTATGTATGTATGAAACCAATTGTGCTCATACTCCCCACCCATTAAAGAAACTTCTTTTTGTAACAGATAGAGACCACTTTAAAAAACTACAACCAATAAAAATGGAGAATTGTGGCATCAAATCCCAACTGATACATCAACATTGCAGCTCCTGAACCTAAGACATTGTGGAAGAGGGAGTAGAAAGCTTGTAAGAGCCAGAGGGATAAGAAGTTTGCCGTGAAACTGTGTCTCCTAGTAATCTCAGAAGCTATACCCATAAAGTCTCACTAATGAGACTGCCTAGACTTGGCCTGCACAAGAACGACAGGAGGCCTTAGAACCTGGATGGGGGAAAGGGTCGCAACACTACACAGTGATTTTCTGACAATTACAAACAGAGTTGCCATGATTTTTTAAAAACAAGTCTCTGTGTACTTATGTCATTTTTTAATGGACAAATAGCTGAAAAGGGAATTGTTGGGCTGTGGAGTAGGTGAATAATAAACCTAGTAAAAGATGTTTGTAAAATTCTCCAAACTAGTTTTTGTTATTTTACACTTCACCAGCAATCTCTGAGTTCTGTAAGCAATTAACAAGTGAGCCCATCACTCTGTTCTCAGCTGAGGGTCTGTCTGGAGTCATCACATTTTTCAGTTCCAGCTGCAAACAGCACATCTCTCTGTGATACTTGTGTTTCTGTGCTGGTTAGCCTTTTTTGTCAGCCCAACACCAAGAAAAGAAAGAATCTCAGCTGAGAAATTGCCTCCATCAAATTGGCCTGTCTGTGCAGATTTTCTTAATTAATAATTGACATGGGTGTTGTCCAGCCCATGATGGACAGTGCACCCCTGGACAGTGGTCCTGGGTTGTGTAAGAAAGAAGAATGAGCAAGGCAGTAAACAGCATTGTACCATGGCCAGTGCTCCAGTTCCTGCCTCCAACTTCCTGCCTTGAGCTCTTGCCCTGGCCGCCCTCAATGATAGACCATAGCCTATAAGGTAAATAAATTCTTTCTCTTCCAAGTTGGTTTTGGTCAGCAGTTGTTTGTTTGTTTGTTGTTGGTTGTTTCTATGGCAATAGAAGCAAACTAACAAAGTGTCTCTGATGATTAGTGACTTTATTGAACACACTTTGTTAACATCTGCTTATCTTTTAAGGCACATCTACAAACCTTTTACCCATTTTTAACTTGATTTTAGTTCTTGGCATTTTAAGTATGCATGTCCCTGGTTAGAAATATTTATAGCATGCACATTATTTGACTCATGACTTGGTTTTTTTTTTTTTTTTGTTTTTTTTTTGGGTTTTTTTTGTTTTGTTTTGTTTTTTTAATTTTTTGATTATGCCTTTGGATGTGTACAAGTTTTTAGTTTTGCTGCTATATAATTTCTGAAATTTCTTATAGTAGTGCTCTCTGTGACTTAAACCTTTTCCATTCCAAGGCAGTCAATGCATCCTCCCTTATGTCCTGCTAGATTTGTACTATTAGCTTTTACATTTGGGTATGTGATTCATCTTTAATTAATATTATTGTTGTTTTCCACACTGTTTGAAGATCATGGTTTTTGTTTGTTTGTTTTTCTTTCCTTCTTTGCACTTACTTTATAACTTGATCAATCCTTATCAAATGCAAATCTTGTCTGTCCCCATACTTTATATCAAATCAGAATGAGACTCCAAATTCCTATTACAGCCTCACTGCTTCTAAGACCCTTTGTCATCTGGCCTCTGATCTCTTCCTCCACTTCTTTTTTATCTCTCTCTCCCCTTCTCCCTTGTCCATGGGCAGCTGGTCATGTTGGTCTCATCCCTGTTTCCCAGACTCATTTCTGAATCTGAATACTGGTCTCACATTCTCTTAGCTTGTTTACTACCTTCAGACCTACATTTGAGTGTTATCCCCTCGGAAAAAAACCCTCCACCATCTACCTTAGAACAGCACCCCTGCACTCTTTGCTTCCTGCCTTGATGTCATAGTTAGCTTCAGCTATCAAATACAAAAGCAGACTCACCTGGGAAAAAGGAAACTCAACCAAAGCATTGCCTAGATCACATTAGCATCAGGATACATCGATGGGGCAACTTCTTGATTGTTTATTGACATAGGTACCAACCCACTGTGGGTAGCATCATCCCTAGGAAGATAAGCCTGGGCTGTGCAGATAACTGAGCAACTCTGACATATCAAGTGTCTTAGCTAAGGTATTTCGAGCCAAGCATGTTCAAACTACCATAGCAAATTACTGCTTCAAGCTCCTGCCAAACTGTAGCTGCTCTGTCTTCCCTCAATAATGAACTGAAACAGTAAACAGAAATAATCTCTTTCCTCTTTGCTTTTTGTCATGGTGTTTATCACCACAACAGAAATCAAACTAGGACACAAACTGGTACTTAGTGGTTGTGTAGGGCTAGGAAGAACCTGACCATATTGTTTTTAGGACAAGTATAGAAAACCTTGAACTACAGAAACTATTAAATGCTATACTATAGCAGAGTTTACTGGGCTATTCTAGTAGGAGCCTGGAAGATAGGGCTGAGAGTAGTGCGTATTGTTGAGGTCTGCCTTAAGAGTTTCAGAGGAGAACATAGATGTCCTTAGTAACTGAGCAGAAGGTTATTCATGTGCTGTTTTGTCAAAGACTCTGCTGGCTACTGTATGCCCGTGCCCTCAGGAGTTTCTCTAGGCTTAATTAAAAAGCAATGAACTGATTTCCCTAGAGGAGGCGATTTGAAGCCGACATAACATTGTGTCTGTAGCGTGGTTGTTACTGGTCATACTTATGTAGTCCTACAGTGAACAACAAAAAACAGGCAAGCAGGGCAGAAAGAAAGTGTATGGTTTGGAACCTTAACAGTACAGCCAAAACTGTGCCTAACATGAGACTGATTCCTGAAGAGAACAGAAAGATGGCTCAGTGGTCAAGGAAACTTTCCGCTTATAGAGGACTCATATTTATCAGTTCCTAGCAGTCACATGATGGCTCACAGCCATCTGTGGCTCCAGTTTCAGGGAGTTCAACATCCTTTTCTGATTGTCACAAACATCAGGCACTCATGTGATGTACATACATACATGCAAAACACATTAAAAAAAAATAGGTCACCAAGGTTACCTGTTCTACACTGGAACAGAGGGAAGGGTGCCTCCATCTCAGGAAAGGGCCCCCACCCAGCTAAGCTTCCAACTTGGAAAGGAGAAATCCTAAGGGGCTACTTGCTCCTAGAAAGTAATTGTTTCAACACAGAAAAGCTACTGCTGATATGGGGCAAAGAGGACAAGGGTTCATCCCAAGCTGACAGTCAAATGTGGTGCTGGCTTCAGAGGCATAAACTATGAAAGGGGGAGGGGAGTTGTGGATTCTTCTCCCATGGTTTTAGAGAGCTACTGAGACTCAGAAACTTGCTGTGAGAAGGCCTTGAGAGAGCACTGTACCATTGTCCGAGTGAAGACTGGACTGCAGTAGAAACTCCAGGATGTTAGAGATGACAGGAGCTTGGGGACATAAGCCAAGGAGAGCTGCATGCATTGGGACCGACCCAAAGAGATTGTGTATGCTGTAGGCAGCAAAGCTGGAGAGGCAGAGCTATCGAAGTCCTTTAAACTATAGCCCTGGGTACCAGACACAGAGCGAAAGGATTTAGTATTTTCCCTGCTGTGGTTTGGTCTTGTTTTGGTCCAATGTGTCCTCACTATGCCCCCATTCCTCCATTTTGGAAGAGTGTGTTAATTCTGCATTATTGTATATAGAATTACTGAAGTACTAGTTTTGATGTTAGAGGGAGTTATATTTAAGAATTACTTTGAGAGACTTTGGACCTTGGCCCTGAAAACACTGTTGAAATTCTCAAAACTCCAAGGACAATTCCAGTGTCTACTGAAGAACTACTGAGACATCCAGCCTTGTGGACTGTGCAAATTCTGGATTCTTGGACCTTCCATTCATAATCCACCATTGTTGGATTAATTGGACTGTAAGTAATTCCATATATCACACACATACATATACACTTATACATATACCTGAGCAAGAGAGAAATTCATTCTAGAAATTCTGCTCTAGTGAACCCTGACTAGTACACTCTTCCTGAGATATGTGTGAGACCACTTTCAACCTTTTAGGAACATACATATGGCAAGCTACATCTCCGAAGGTAAAGAGATGCAGGTTTCTCATCTCTTACCCCAGAGGGAAAGTGTTTCTTTTCCACTAATATTCGTATGTCAGACTTCTTTTTCTTTTTTGAGACAACATCTCTGAATAGCTCAGTCTGGCCTTGAACTTCATGTGTATTTGAAAATGACCTTGAACTCCTGAACCTCCTCCCTCAGCCTTTCTAGTGCTGGGTGGTGCCTCTATGCCTGGTTTATGCTGGGTGTGGAACTCAAGGCTTCCCACACACTTTGCAAGTACCAAACTGAGCCACATCCCCAGCTCTAGCTAGATTTTCATGTCGTCCTTGAAGTTCTGTCTTTGTGCATGTTGGTCTCCACATTCCCTACCAGCTCAAATCTCACTTGGTTTATAAGGATGGCAGGACCCAGGTCCTGGGTTCTAGGGATTAGAGGTTTCCATTGCAAACCTACCGTCTTCTCAGAAGCAAATCCTTCCTGTTGCCTGGTCCATGTGGTCGAAGGCTGTAAGTCTCAAGAGTGAAGTACCTCTGTCCTCAACAGGAGACTCTCTGAGGGAAAGTACAAAATATTCACATATTCAAAGAATGCAGGGACTCTAAAGGCGTCTCTCATCTTAAAACATGCTCTAAAGCTAGCTGTGGTGGCTCACAACTGTAACCTCACATTTTGGGAGACTGAGGCAAGGGGATTGCTACGAGTTTAAGGAAAGACTGAGTTAGAGAACTGTGTCTCAAAACCAAAAAGGAAAAAGGAAAAAGGAAAAAGGAAAAAGGAAAAAGGAAAAAGGAAAGGGATACTTATGTGGACATTGGCAGTGGTTCACTAATTTCCTTTTCAACACTCAGTCCCAGCTGTGGAACTCCAGAAGAGCAGTTGTTCTGGGCCCAGGGCAATTTTTCAACTCGTAGGATGGAAAGGTATCTCAACTTCACTCAGCCTCAGTTTCCCTGTCTAAAGTGTGTCTTCATTTGTATGCAGTAGTGTTGCCAACCTAGTCAAGATTAGAGATAATGCGAATCCCATCCCTAGCACACTAGGAGGTGTTGCTGTCATTCTTAGCCAACCCTATTGGTTGCTGGAAAATCAAAATCTGTTGCTAGTTAATCTAAGAATACTAATTCAGGATTTAGAATTATCTCCTGAAAGTAAAATACTTAACAT
>JADRCC010578574.1:0-15615 GCA_019843855.1 Hylomyscus alleni
TCATTCCAATTGTTTTAAGTGCTAAAAATACACAACACTTAGAAGGGACCCAGGTGTAACCTATGGACTCTGATGAGGAAATATATAAGAACAGCAAGTCTCAAATCTCATCCAGGAAAGTAATCACGCAGGAGGTTCTCTATTCCTTTGGACAATCATGTTCAGGGCCCTTTGTTCTTCCCACTCTCATTTTCTAGGCTTTACATTAAAGTTAATGTTAAAAGGCTCCTGAAAATACAGCATTAAAGAAAGGATATATTTCATTCTTTATTTTAAAAATATCTTGCTACATTTATTCACTGTTTTTCATCCATGTGTGTTTTCGTGTATGCGAGTACATGCGTGTGTGCATGTGCATGTGTGTTTGTGTGTATGTGTGTGTGTGTTTGTACATGTTAATGTGTGAAGTCAGAAATCAGTGGTTGAGTGTCAGCTCTTTCCTTCCACTTAGATGGTTAGTCTTAGTGTCAAGTGCCTTTACAGTCAGAGCTACCTCACAGGACCCTGATGATAATTTTAGGAAGAAGGTGAAGAATGGGTAGGTAAAATTAATGTGTGGTACGATTAGCATCTTTACATTTAGAACACACCTTAGCTGGGGTTCATTCTATACTGGTGACAACGCAAGTGCCTATTGGCTGAGAAACTTCATTTCAACTGCATGGGCAGCCCACCTTTTCCTCTCGGAAACTGCTTTCCACTTAGAAACAGTCATCAGCTTAGCTTGGTTGCCGCTGACATTGCTGTCTCCATCGTTTTAGGAGAGTCCTGCATGGGTATCTGAATGCCTTGCAGCCCTCTGACCACCTTGACCTCAGGTTCTGCCTTCGGTCTTTGGAGTATATCTTCCAAATGTTAACTGCCTGGTGAAATGTCAGCTGCTGAGTACCTATAGATAATTGGTCCATTGGGTAGGTTCATTCTAACAGAATAAAGAGAACAAGGGAGGGAAAATCCTTTCACTGAATTAGACGGACAGAATGAAAGCATCATGCAGGGGTGATCTTTTTAAAAACCCTACATAATTTGGAGGGAAGATAGTAATTTTTTTTTTTGAAAGATGGTAAAGGTAACATACTGCAATGAATGACTGTTTAAAAATTCCTTAAGTTCAAAGTTGTCCTGGAAATGGAACATATCTTCAAACATTTAAGTGAGCATCATAACTTTTCTATTAAATTTCCAAATGCATCTTTAGTATATTCTTTTTTTTTAATTTTTTTCAAGACAGGGTTTCTCTGTGTAGCCCTGACTTTACTGGAACTCACTCTGTAGACCAGGTTGGCCTCGAACTCAGAAATCCACTTGCTGCTGCCTCCCAAGTGCTGGTATTAAAGGCATGAGTCACCACTGCCTGGAATCTTTAGTATATTCTTATCAGAAGTAAGACTGATCCTTGTGTAACCAATATTTATCTAATGATTGCAGTAAGCTATGGTCCATCTCCCCTGCAAATCTGAGTGTTTCTATAAGAAATACCATTTTATTAATTTGGAAACTGAATCATTGAGGTCCAATAAGTTATCTGAAGCCACATATATTTTGTTGTCCTAGACAGCCCTAGCTGGTTTAGTACTTACCATGTAGCCCAGTCTGCTTTCAAGACTTATGCAGCAATCTCCTTAGGTCAGATTTCTGGGTGCTGGAATCCAGACATATGCTGCCATGCAGTGCTAATAACTATATGGTGGTATTAGGTTATCATCTTTAACTCTTTTTAATCCCCAAACAAACCTCTTTTGTTATAGTTGTATTTTTCTTTAAAAAAATACAGATGTGTGTGTGTTTCTATGTTTGGGTACGTACATGTGATTGCATGTGTCCATAGAAGCCAAGAGAGAGCATCAGAGTCTCTAAAGAAGAATCTGAGAGCTAAAACAATTGAGTACTAGGGAATAAAACCAAATCTGTAAGAGGCTAGGCTCTTAACTGCTGAGCTCTTCCCACTTCCAGTAAACCTTTCATTGGTTTCATTAAACAAGGAGAATACTGGAGGTCACTGTGGGAAGAATCAGGGTTTTAAGGACTCAGTTCTAAATTACCTGAATTAGGAATAAGAATAACCTTGTGAAGAAATATTTTTTTTTAACAAAGACTAAATCTTCCTAACAAAATTGTCTTTGAAGAACAACCAGAAATGTCAAAAGCACCAGTTCAGTACTTTAAAAATTCCCATGTGCCTCATTCAATGTTCTATTGCTGTGAAAATATGTCATGACTATAGCAACTCTTATTTTAAAAATGTATTTCATTAGGCCTTGCTTACACTTTCAGAGGTTAAGTCCATCGCCATCATGGTGGGAAGTACGGTGACATGCAGGCAAACATGGTACTGGAGCGTAGCTGAACGTTCCATATCTGAAAGGCAGCAGAAAGAGATTGAGAGAGACTCTGATCCTGGCTTGGGCCCTTGAAATTTTAAAGATCTCACCCATGACACCTACAAGACTACAACTAATCTGAGAAGGCCACATCACCTAAGCCCTGTTAAGTAGCATCACTTAGTAATGACTAAGCATTCAAATATATGAGTCTATGGGCCATTCCTATTCAAACACTACACAATGTAAGATCTCTGCTTGCCATAATATTAACCTGTTTTTTTTTGTTTTTTTTTTACTTATATCTGAGTTCTAGGAGAGAGTTTTGAAATGTTGCAATAATGTCACGGTATGGATAATTACTAAATGTGCTATTTTTACAACTGTTTTGAACTGAAATAATTAGGTAGAGCATACCACATGTTTTGTTTGTCTTTGATTGCACTCTTTAGGCCTCATAAAAATAAATGAAATGTGTTATTAAAATAACACAGAATAGATCATAAGTTTACACAAATAAAGATTTGGAAGAGTGCTGTTGAACAATACCTGTGACACAAGAAGTGGTCATTATGGTGACTAGGGTGCACCTTAAGCCGGAATGCTTTTCATTTTAGTAAATCTCCTGATTTATTCAGGGAGGTCTTAAACTTTCCTTCTTTCTAACCTGCACCTACCTCCCTGCTATATGCTGGAATATATTTGAATGTACCAATCTCAGCTCCTTGGTGACATTTATAAGGTTATTTTGTGTTGCACACTTAAAAAAGAGATGGAATTACAACTATGCCAGCTTTTGATTGATTTGGATTAGGGTATATGAGAGAAGAGGAGCTGTATGACTTTTTTCTTGCATACCTCATCTCCTTTTAGGGCCTTACCACTTCTTCTATGACAGAAAGTCTAGACTAGCCTTTAAAGGATTAGATTCCATGGGGAGCAGAGATGGAATCTTAGACAGGACAGGTCCAGAAACATCTCTTCCCTTGCTCCCACCTAACCACAAGCTAATGAAGGAAATGAGTCCAAAGGTGCTAGACTTTGTAGAAAGAATCATTCAGAGGAAGCCCACCAACCCAGTCATGAACAAAATTATTTCTTACCTTATTTCAAGGTAGTAAGTTTGGTTGGAGATAATTATTATTTAGTGAGATAGGAGTATCTAAGTTTGAAACCTGTTGAGATACTTGCTACCTTTATGAATGTGAGCAGGTTAACTGCCTTTCATCGAGAAATTTCTTATCTGTGTGATGGAGTTACTAACAATGCTATTTCTACTGTGCTTAGACTCCCACTTGTCCTTCTTGGAATACATCACCAGGGCTCTTTAAAGTTACACCTGGACATCTGGTTAGATTTGTCCAGTTTAATATAGTAAAAGTCTTTGTGTTTGTTTTTGTTTTTTTTTGTTTTTATGCATATGAAATCTAAAGTATTTCCCTCCCTCCAAAAATTACAATGTTCCAGAAGGGAAGATCAATCACGCATCTCATAGCAAGGAGAACATGCCTCTAGAGCCCCCTCCTGGCAGACAACAAACATAATAGCTTTGTAGTGGTTGTTACTACTGCAAATCCTTATATTATTGCCACAGATTATGCTGATGTATTCATGGATGTATATACGTAATACGAGGATATGTACAATAAAAAGAAGCTAAGAGTTTTAAAAGAGAAAAGTGGTTTAAGGGGTGATTTGGAAGAAGGATAAGGCAGCAGGAAATGATGTAATCATATTATAATATCAAAAATACTTAAAAAATATTAACACCCAATTTATGAGATTATTTGGATATGTATAGGCATGAATATATATATATATTATATCACATATAAGTAAAATAATAAAACAAAATATTCAATATGAAGAAATACCACTATTGCCTGAGATAACAACACAAATACTTCTTGGAGAGATGGAATCTAAAGGTTGCTTCAAAAAATAATTATCTTCTTAATTGATATTCATGCACCATTTTAATATCATCCTGCAATAAATCAGGGCTTAAAACTTTGTTTATCTGCTCACTGTACCAGGAAAATGCAGTATAATTGGAGCTTAATCTTGTTTGATTCATCTTCAACTCCATAAACTTAATATAATATTGGTTCTCCCATTTTTCAACTACAAGATAACTTAAAATTATCTTAGGGAGCTGAGGATTATGATTAATATAATATATATTTATAATATTTCTTTGTGTTTGTTTTAGATTAATTTTTAATTTTTCACTGTCACTGAATCATAAGCACATTAGAAAGTTCTGAATATGAAGGTAGATGCCTGTTACAGTTATATAAAGTTTGAGAAGAAAAGGTTGTGCCTCTCATGACTTTTAAAACATTTTCTTTTCTTTCTGTTATCTCTTCTTCAGTTCTGTCTTTAATTCAGATACTGGGCAGAGCAGAAGGAAGGATGTGTTCTCTAGTAATAATGGCTATTTTCTCTCTACTCCAAAGGTCTTTCCATTATGTGACAGTTTGTCTGCAATGTGACTGATCTCTTTGCCTAACCCAAACTGCATATTTGTCTTTATTGAACTATTTATCCATTAAGTACTTCTCTTCAGAACAACAACAAAGAACAGCAACAAGCAAAGAAAAAAGGAAGAAAAAGAAAAATCATTCTGCAGTACCTGACCATGGAAATGATGTAGCTACAGAACTATGGTTTAGTGGGTCAGGACTGTAGCGAGACTTGTGGTTGGGAGGTCAGGGAAACAGAGAAAATGACAGGATTCTGTGATACTGAAAAGGCAGATTCATTAAACTATTGCTCTTGGCTAAGGGGAATCTTTGCCTGTAAGAAGCTTTTGACAAATTTGGGGACATGCTGACTGGGACTTTAGGTTCAGAAGTAATGCTATTAGGATCTAGTGGATACAAGCCAGACGGTTGTAAAATGCTTTCCAATGCTCCAGAAATTATTATATAGCAGATGATTGTCTGGACCAAACTGTCAATAAACTCTTGGATTGAGAACTGTCGGTTGCAGCTCAGAACCTGATCTTCAGTTTGTTTTAGTAGCAGCTTTCAGAGATGTAAAGTGACTCTTGAATTGAATATGGTACCCTTTAACTACAGGGACTACAGCAAAGTATGAATGGCCAGGTGTTCACTATGATGCACAAATCACTAATTAAGTCATCTTATCTTTCCAAATGTACTGTCTTGTCATTTTATGAATCACCATAGCCATTAGCGCATATAAATAAAAAACAAACAGCACATGAATAGAGGTTTCTGAATATTTTCTTTATTTATGGTGTGTTTATCTGACAGTCTGTTACATGTACCTACATAATGATATGGTCAGCACTTGAAGATGAAAGATAGACAAGCCATAGCCTGAAGATCGTATCTTCTAGAACTAACAGTCTTGATCTTACAGCACATTCCATTGGATAGACAGACTTGTCTTCATGGAGCTGAATAACTCAAGTAGATCTGGTAGGTTCGTTCACATACCCAGTTTGTCCTGGAATGGAATGCCTAGAGCACTTTTATATCAGCTGCATTCTCAGATAAATTAAACTACTAATATGTCCTCCATCCCACTTTCCTGTCTCTGAAGTTAAGAGCATTAGCATCCAAACAGATTGATCTTCCTCTGCTTTGCCACTATGGGAGAAAGGTGTATTATGATTCATGGTAATTCTTGCATTCAAGAAACATTTATTATGGTTATCCCAGCACTGCCTCATTAGTATATCCCCCTAAATGGAAGACATGCTCATTACCATTGTAAATCATATTCTTTGGTCTTAGTTTAAGCGTGGAGTCTAGGAAGGAGCAAGACAGTTCAGTGCAGATGTTGACTGAGAATCAATTCTGCACGTGGAGAAGTGGCCTCGTCAAGACATGGAATGATATTTCAGGCCTAGGGACTGGAACTGCCAAGAATGAGTATGTGGAAAAATATGATGTCCATGGAAAAACTATCATGTACTGATAACTTCTAAATCTCAAAATTATAATCAAAGAAAGAAAAACACTAAATTGAATAGGAAGATAAACTCTATATATTAACAGACAGAGAAGTAGATAGAAGGATGGGAGCAGTGTGTGTGTGTGTGTGTGTGTGTGTGTGTGTGTCTGTGTGTCTGTGTGTCTGTGTGTCTGTGTGTAAGATAGTTAGCTAGATGATAGATATAAAGATGATAGAAAGATGTACAGATACTTTAATGAGAATGTTTCTATAATAATGGTGAGAGGTGGGGATACAGGAACAACACTCAGATTGTTAGTACGATTATTATTATTAAATTAAATTCTTCATTCTGGATTAAGATAGAATGAATAGGAAGGGAAACGTATGTAATTTCTGCATGTGCCTAGGAAGCAGACTGCATAGTTTGCTTTGGTTGTGTAGATTTGTGGGATTGGGTACAGATGGATTCTTATGCTTCCTCTCTTGAGTTCATTTTTATAGTTCTCATTTCAAAGCTGAAAGGAAAATATATTAAGGTAACTAACATTTGGAAGAATCATGAATATATTTATTTTTAAAGAACTTATGGATGAGCTGGTTACAGAACACAGGGCCATATTAAAAAATAGATGTGTGCTTGTGCTGTTTCCAAATCTCACCCAGATATGCAGGTAGGTAAGTAGATATAGGTATACATATGCATACATAGACTTAAGACAACTTTAAAACCAGTTTTTGGTTTGGAAGTCATAATATATAGTTAGTAATGAAGAATCATAAGTCATCAAATAGATCCTTTCAAAAGTAGAAATAGTAATGGCCACTGTGTATTTAAATTAGTAAATCCATATCCTGGAAATTAATTTTCTGTACTTGAGTGTCTGACCTAGGAAATATATATTTCAGCAATGAGAAATTTTCACCTGGAGCTTGAGCAATATATTCAATTTCAGTTAGACATAAGTCATATGGGAAATCAGGCATGTCAGAAAATTTTACTGTAAGTAACAGAAATAAAACCAGTCACAGTTTTAAAATACATCAAACATTAATACACACAGAAAAGTTTTAGGAAACAGTGAGTATAATGAAAATACCAACATACAGTAGTCAATCACACGATGTCTATGATAATTCGATGTTTTAAGGATGGATACATTTTTAGCAATTTAAAGGGTCAAGTTGGGCCTTGTTGGATCAGTACTGTTTTGATATTTAGCAAATTACAATCTATTTTATCATTTTAAATAATCTACACTACCTCAGACTGGGTTCCCTGTAGGGACTTCTTGTTTTGCTTTGCGGGATGAGAGTTCTGGTCTGGTGGGCAAAAAATTTGGTGAGTGACAGAGTAGACACAAGGAAGTGCTGAGTCTGAATGTATTTCTTAAAAATGGCTTGAGGTAGCCGGGCTGTGGTGGCGCACGCCTTTAAACCCAGCACTTGGGAGGCAGAGGCAGGCAGATTTCTGAGTTCTAGGCCAGCCTGGTCTACAAAGTGAGTTCCAGGACAGCCAGGGTTACACTGAGAAACCCTGTCTCGAAAAACCAAAAAAAAAAAAAAAATGGGCTTGAAGTTTTTACAGTCATTACAAGAAAGAAATTGCTTGCAGCTCAGCAATTGAGATACATCCGAGGCCATCTAAAACACACTGGGTCTAAAGCAGCAGCCATCTCCTCTGGACTGGTGCAACACCCCTGGGCTCAGAGCACACTTGGGCCCATGTGGCCCGGCTAGAGTCCCGGGGGACTGCAAGTGCGCCAGCCAGGAGGGTAGAGGCTGGAATCTCGAATCTAGAATGTAGACTGCCACACACTGTCTCTCTCACACATACTCGGCTCAAGGTCCTGCCCATCCTTAGTAAAACACCCACTATGCTAATCTTCTGGGCTAGTAGAAACAAATCTCTTTCTTGCTAATTCCTAGGAGTGGTGCAGCTGCAGTACATGACTGAGAATTAGGATTCTACTTGACCTTGCCCTGGGATAAGTCTCCCATTCTGTAAGCCCTACCCACAATGCCGAAGGCACTTAGTCTGGATGGGTAACCTTTACGAAATTCCAACCCAGGGTTTGGCTAAGATGTTGGAACACTGGTAAAGGTAAGAGAGCAATGTCCAATTTTGTCTAGCTATTAATAAATCATATCTTGGTGGGCACCTAGCACGCGAGTTTCCAAGGACATATCTGGGCTACCTCTGAGTTAGGGGATGAATACCCAGGAGGCACAAAGTCCGTTTGAAGCCTCTTGTCCATGATCAGGCTTTTAACCCTGATACTGCAGTATCATCTACTGGAGTAGACAAGTGGGCGTGGCACTACACAATATAAAAAAGCAACAATTAAGACACAAACACTGGGGATTTGGTACAATTGTAGCTAAGACTAATTTAATTCAACCCAAAATTGACAAGGCTTTATACACATACACACACTACACACACACACAAACACTGTGTGTGTCTGTGAATAAACTTGATTAAGAAGTTTTATAGACACGAGATAAGGAAAAAGTTGAAAAGATGAAAAAAATGTCTGAGACTCCTTTAATTTATTTCTACATTTCTGCTTTTTCAAAGGAGTCCTGAGAATAACTGAGAGGTGTGAAGAAAATATAAAGAACAAAGTTGTTAAAGGATGCTTTTCTTCTCCTGCTTTTCCCCATATCTTATATGAATTGCATTTAATTTTTCCTGGTGTTCTAAAATACTTAAGATATGTTTTGCCATAACTAGTATTTATATACATTTGTTATATTATCATCTATAATATACAATTATCATACAAGAGATAATTGTATATATAAAATTTTATGTATGTAAATATATACAATTATCACATATATAAACATTATGTATAAATATATGCCATATGTGATAATTATATGTAACTACATAATTGACTGTATATTAATATATGTATATGTATTACATACATACATTCACATATTCAAATAATTTTGGTAAGAGCCAAAAGTATGCTAATGATTTTAATTATTAAATCCTAATATATTCAAACACATTTTGGCTAGTACTAGATGATATCTAAGGAGTCATATATATAATTTTATATATATATGTGTGTGTGTGTGTATATATATATACATATATATATGTATATATATGTGTACACATATATGTACATATATATATAAAATTTTGGGTTCATATATATTCTTATTTTTATATGAAACAAATGTAAAAAAGATATGAATGTAACCATCCAAATTTACACAGGATCTGTCCAAAGTTTTTAGGACATCGTTAAATGGTGTCCCTTGTTGGGAGTCAAACATTAATTACATGAGGTTGTGGTGGACATTCTAGACTAAAACTATGATTTATAGGAAGGCAGTGCTAACACACTGACTGATGAATCCTTTACATTATTAAAGTGCTTCTTGGTTCCCCATCCTCTACCACCCTCTGTTGCCCTTAGTGCTTACTGATGGTTCCAACTGTTCTGCTGTACCTTTTTTGTGTAGCTAAGTATCACCAAGAAAATGAATATTTTAACTTTATAATGAATATTTGTTCTCAATTAAACTGAGATTTGGTTAGTTAATAGTTTTTGATGCTTAATATACAAAAATAATATTGTCTATCTTATATTGCTATATACTCTTATGTACCTTTCTCCTTAGGCACTTGATTTCATGTGTACCAGAGTAGAAAAATGTCCAAGAATTTCCAGTACATGAAAAAATATTATGAGCAAATGTAAGCCAAGTATGAGCTTGAGTTTGTCAAACTGTGTTAGAGTATAAGTATTTACTAGAAGACAAATCAACATGATGCAAGTCTTGACTTAGCAATCAAGCCACAAAATGTGCTGAAGTTGTCAATAGAGCAGTCCTAGAGCAGATTGTGTTGTTGAAGCTAGACTCTAATCATTTGGAAGCCAGTGTCAGTAAAACTAAAATAATTTAATGAGTACAGCATTTATAGATTTGAACAATACTGGTATAAATTAGAAAGAACAAAGATTATACTGAAGAAAGCCCTAGAAAGTACTATTCTAAGTTAAATGTCATGTAAGCTTTAGATTTCATAGAGAATAATGTATATACCAATGTACCTGAAAACATTTAAAGAGACCAACAGAGTGGAAGCCATGGCCAGTACCTTGTTTTTTGGTTGTTTTTGTTTTGTTTTCATTATTGTTGTTATTATTATTGTTGTTGTTGTTGTTTGTTTTGTTTTCATTATTGTTGTTATTATTGTTGTTGTTGTTGTTGTTGCTATTATTATTTAGTTCTGTTTATTTATGTGTATTGGTGTCTTACCTGAATGCATGTCTAGGTAACTCCCTAGGATTGGAGTTTCAGGAAGTTTTTAAGTGTCACGAGTTGGAGAGTCAACATAGGTCCTCTGGTCCCAGTAGTCAGTGCTCTTAACCAGTGAGCCATCTCTCTAATGCTGCTACTTCTCCTCCTTCTCCTTCTCCTTCTTTTCTCCTTCTCCTTCTCCTCCTTCTCCTTCTCCTTCTCCTTCTCTCCTTCCCCTTTTCTCCTTCTCCTCCTCCTCCTCCTCCTCCTCTTTCTTCTTCTTCTTCTTCTTCTTCTTCTTCTTCTTCTTCTTCTTCTTCTTCTTCTTCTTCTTCTTCTTCTTCTTCTTCTTCTTCTTCTTCTTCTTCTTCTTCTTCTTCCATTACTATAAATGACAAAAATGTAAGACTTGCCAGATGATGTATTTTGGAAAAGACAGAAAGAAACACAGAACCCACCTGTGTCAAGGATGCAAAGACCAGTAAATTTTACAAGGGTGAGTTCGCCATGAGTGCAAGCATATTTAGAATAGGTGAAGGATGAACATATAGTTAAATATATCCTTGAGCATTTGAAGTTACTTCACATGGCCAGTTTCTCCTGGAGGATAAAATCCTCTTGGAGCACTGGTTAGATTTTCCCAGAAGTACCATAAGCTTTTCAAGTCACTGAGCCAAGTCTTTCTTCATTGTGTTAGTCACAGACCAAAAGAAGGCTATTAACCTAGAAGGTTAATCTGTTTTAAGAGTCCTTTCCCAGCTGTATTATATAAGGCATATATTGATGAAAGAAGGGCTTATTGTTCATTACTAAAGAGGACAGGCAAATTAAAGGAGTGAGAGTTCACTGTAGGTTGAAATAATCAGGAGAGTCACTTGATGATGTCAGATTGAAATAGGAATAGGAAATAAAAACTCTCTCTAAGACATAGTATAGCGAACCATCAACTATATTGGCTTTAGTGAGTAGTAGCAAAGTGATCATATGAAAGTACAGGAACAAAGTTATATTTTTTTTATTATATCTGCCTGTATTGTTAAGATTTGTTATCACCTAAACATGTTGATTGCAGTGTAAATTTTTTCAGTTGACTTCTCCATTTATGAAATTTTAAAGCCCACTGGCATCTCTAGGAGTCTCTGCTATATTCTTCAACCAAAGCAATTTTATAACTTAATAGCCTTTATTTTCCAATATAGTAGCCATATTGAAACATTCCTGTTTCAGAGATAGCCTGTGCTTTCCAATATAGTAGCCCTATTCAAACTTTTCTGCAACTTTGTTCAAAAAACAAACAAACAATAATATTCAAGAAGCAGAGGGATGATCTGAGTGCTAGAAGTCTAGTTAGTTAAGAATTGATTGAG
Organism: Hylomyscus alleni; assembly: GCA_019843855.1. Taxonomy (NCBI): domain Eukaryota; kingdom Metazoa; phylum Chordata; class Mammalia; order Rodentia; family Muridae; genus Hylomyscus; species Hylomyscus alleni. The sequence goes on from JADRCC010578574.1 coordinate 11,885, forward strand.
TTGTTATTAACTTGATAAATATTTACTAGCAATACAGTATGTGTAGTCTCTAAACTTGACTTTGGAGGTGTCTTAGTCAGGGTTCTTTAGAGTCACAGAAGTTATGGAATATCTCTCTATATTGAAGGAATTTGTTATGATGACTTACAGTCTGTAGTCCAACTAACCCAACAATGGTCAGCTGTGAATGAGAAGTCCAAGAATCTAGAAGTTGCTCAGTCCCATAAGGTTAGTTATTTCAGCTGGTCTTCTGTAGGAGTAGCTTTCAACAGATGTACTGGCAAGTAAATGTGAGAAGGTAAAGACGAGTCAATTTTCCTTCTTCCAATGTCATTATGTAGGTCTCCAGCAGAAGATGTAGCCCAGATTAAAGGTGAGTACTACAACGACTGGATCTAGGACTTGCTTTGGCCCAGGCTGACCTTGAACTCAGAGATCTCCTTGCCTCAGTCTTCTGGGATTAAATTAAAGTCATGTACTACCTTGCCTAGGCTAAAGCTTTTCATGGCCACTATGTGTTAAGATCTCCATGCTAAGATCCAGGTCTGAAATTTGTGTCTTCCAGTCTCAAGATCTGAATCACAGGTGAGCCTTCCAATTCTGGATTGTAGTTCATTCCAGATATAGTCAAGTAGACAACCAGGAGTAGTCATTATAATCCACCCCTTGTCAACTTGATACAACTAATATATCATGTACAAATGAAACAATTACAAGGTTATAAATATGCCTAACGTTATATAGCTATTTGTCATGTAATCATAAACACATTTGCAAATTTACAATAAGTCCATGTCCCTTGGGAACACTCTTTTAGTATCCCAACTTAAATTTTTTAGTATCTTAACTTTAAATTTGTTAAAGAAATTAGAAGCACAAATATCTGTACAAATATGTTCTAAACAAAGTAAAACAAAAAGCATTCATATTACTTTATAATCCTTGTTTCTGCAACTAGTCACATGGCCTTAGATGGTATTTATAACTGCCTTCTTCTACTACCAATTCTGTATTTCTATCACTCTCTGCAAGAAGCTAAGCAGGTCTTGGCTCTTTTTCTGGAGAAGTGACCCATACCTTCATTCCTGATGGGTCTGTGCACTTTGTCATCCTGCTTGGATTAGGCTGTTGTAATTTCCCATTGACTTTAATCACAGGACATGGTAGTACTAAGAGACGTCCTAAGGGATCTCCTGCACTCCAGACATAATTCTTCTTACCTCCATTGTTGAGAGGTGATCCAGTTTTCACATGGTAATCTGGATCTATCACCCCTCCTAACACTGTTATTCTTTCCTTAGCCTGTTGGTTTAAGGACATTGGAAGATCAAAATGACCAGGGGGAAGTCTGAAAAACCAACCAAGAATAAGGCATATGTTTCTTCCCTATATTCCTAGAACATGATCAGAACTTTAAAGTAGTTATAGAAAGTTTGAGACACTGAAGGAAGAGGCAGAGGCAGAGGCCAAGGCAGAGGCACAGGCAGAGGCAGCCAGAGGGGTTGAGAGAGAATCAAGGAACATCTAACATACTGAAAGATGAATATATATTTTCAGGTTTTTTTTTAATATTATAGAACCTGCCATTAGCCACACATGAATAGTGTAAATTGATAAGACCATGCTATGTAGTAAGAAGCCTTTAAATTTTAAGTAAAATTGAGAGAAGTAAATATAGTTTACATTTTCATGAACCATACCTGAGTCCTAGAATTCCCACCAGAACATATGGTTCAACAGAACAGAATACACTACAGATGCATACATTATTAAAGGGAATAGACACTTGAACAGTTAAACATCAGCCACTTTATTTCATTAAGACACTTTTTCTTACTATGTTCCCCTCTTCACCATTCAGTCTTTCTATAAAAGATAATCCAGCCTCCAGTCCTATTAAATTACTTTGATCATCAATGAGGAAATAGCCTACTCTGGAGTTGAAAAAACACATTTATATTGATAGTACAAAAGCTGCACTGTGGAATTAGGGTATGACAGCAGCACTCTACTCTTAACCTATACTTTGCAGTAGAGAGTCAGAAAGACGTAGTGTGCTACAAAGCCACCCAACAGTGTTTCCATGGCAGCTCAGGCACGGAAATCAGGGCTCCTGATAAAAGCGTAAAGGTGACACTGGGGCTTGTTCAAAGGAAAAGCAAATTGTCTTACAGCAGTTGCTCACAAAACATCCTTTGGAAGAACAAAGAAGTTTACAGATGCACAGTCATTGGGATTAAATTAACATTACACTGCAGGATCCCTTGTGAAATATACTAGGAAGTCTTCCTTGTAAAAAAAAAAATAAACATAGTTGGTTTTATATAATATCCAGAATTCACTGAGACCCAAAGAATACAAGAAAATGAACTTGACCCTGTTTATATCAAAATCATATCATGGTCTTCTATGAAATGTTCAGGATCCAAGTTATACTCTTAAGAGAATCTCATGCTTGGAAGGTACCCTATATCTTCACAAATCTTTGCTTCTCCTTCTTAAAACTTCAACAGCTTCATACAGTCATACGTGATTTAGATATTACAAAGCTACTATTGAAAACATCTCTACATAGAACCCTAGTAAACTAATTAGTAAATGAGAAGACTGCCTCTGCAATCTGTGAGCATATTACCCTAGAAATAAACATAATGCAGCATTCACATTAAACATCATATTTTTTCAAAATACATATTATTCAACCACATTTGAGAGTGGTTTATGCTTCATCTCTTGCTTTCTTCTTTTTGAATAATTTTTATCTCCTATCCCCCTTCCTGTATTAGTCATAAAAACAAGTGGAACCATGCTGAAAATTTAATATATATTCATCCCAATTTAATCTGCTGCTGCTGTGTGTTTTGACCCCCTCCAAAATTCACATTAATCCCTAATGCAATAATATAAAAAACTGAGATCTCTAGGAGGTGTTTAGGTCATGAGGGCTTCTCCCTCCTCTCCCTCCTCTCCTCTCCCACTTCTTCTTCTTACCCTTCCTCCCCCTCTTCTCCCTCTGCTAAAAGCAAACAGGTGCTCACCAAAGCCACATGCATTGAATGTGGAGCCCCCAGCCTGAATAACTATAAGAAGTAAATTTCTAATATCAAAAGGATATACCGGATAGCCCAACAAATGAGTTTTATGCAGGCATTCTGACACACAAATATACTTGCATATATTAATATTGATGTTTATGCATTTTATGTGTCCTTTGTGAATGTTTATCAGTCACTATCACACAAAAATTATTCTAAGTTATCCACATTTTCTGCAGTTTGATTTAAAGGGTGGGAAGTGGTTTTCCTTCTAACTCTTATTTTGTGGAAAGATCTAATCTCTTTTTCACATGACAGTCTGCAAGGCCCAAGAAAATTTAGGAATTTACTTCATTTATACTGATATGAGAAACTAGATACTTTTATAAATTCCTTTTGACATAGCAAACCAAAGATACTAGATAAGCTTTTACAAAAAAAATAAAAAGAGAGGGAAATTGTTTTCATGCATAAAGCAGCTGACAATAATGTAAGAATCAGGCTTCTGAAAAAGGCTAGGAAAGAAGAAAAGAGCAGTGAGGAGACAGCCATCTATCTGTGGGAGCCTGGTTTTCTTGAGCCACTGTCACAGAAAGGAGGATAAGTGTTGTGGCTTCAACATGGGAAAGGCTAATGTTCCCCAAAAGGTGGCATGCTCAGAGAGAAGTAAGAAAAGTTTATGTTGGGAATATGTGC
>JADRCC010578576.1:0-17326 GCA_019843855.1 Hylomyscus alleni
CTGGGCACTAAACAATAACACGAGACAACAGTAGTAAATTCCCCTCTGGAGCCTAAGTCCTCCACAGCCATGAGTTTTGACATGGCTATGGGAGTTCACAGCATGAGGCATGAACTCCCCTTTGCAGGGTTAAGGCTCAAAATCATCCGGAGACTGCATAGGCCCCTATTGCAGTGAGACTATCTCGCCTGGCAGGTTGGTATTATAGTTCATATAGCTTATGACTGGGTAATGCCACAGGTGTCTTTTCTCTCCTGACAAATTATGATACACTTTCTGGTGTTAGGAAAAGCTGGGTAGCAGAAAGGAAGCTTCCTACTCACTTCCAGTTGGATTCCTCTCTATTTTCCACCCAACCCTGCATTGTTACTGCAGCCAGAGGGTCTTATTTCTTGATAAGAAACCAAGAAAATGACAAGAATTGTTTAGAGACCTCTGGGAGTATCTCTGGCCAATATCTCCTAAGGGGGTGCCCTACTCCTGCCACTCGCTCAGGTTTTTGTTTACTAATCCAAGGTCATTAGGCACAGCGTTCCCAAGCCATGCAGGCAATCGGAATCCTGATTCATTCCTTCGAGTTGGATTACAAAGTAATAGGTTTCCATATCACTTCTTATGAATGATTTGTTTCAATAAGCCCTCTATCTCTTTCCTCTCCACACTTTCCCCATCAACTATTCTCATCCCTGCTTAAACATGTCCCTTATCCACCATCTTTTTTTTATCATGTCACCTTTTCTATGCTATCTCCACTTCCTTGAGGCATCCCCTGACCCTGACAACCTTTTTTCTAGTTTCCTGCTTCTACAGGTATTCCAAATTAAATACAAAAATCTGAAGATTTAAATCTAGGACTACATATGAGAGCATGGGTTACCTAGCTGAGTATAATTTTTCTTCCAGTTCTACCCATTTACTGACAATTTTCATAATTTCATCTTTATTTATAGCTGAATGAAATTCCATTGGGTATATGTACCACACTTTCATTATAAATTCATCCATCTGATGGACATATAGACTGATTTCATTACTTCACTATTGTGTGTAGACCAGCAATGAACATGGTGAAGCAAGTGGTAGAATGTAGAGCCCTTTAGATATATACCCAGGAGTGGTATCTCTGAGTCAGATGAGATTTCTATACTTAGTGCTTTGAGAAACTCCACGATAATTTGCATAGTGGCTGCAACCAGTTCACACTCCCACCATCAGTGAGTGAGAAGTGCTCTCCCTCCCTTTCCCCCCACCAACTATATCTGTGTACAAAACTGCTAAAAGAAATTTAATAGAATATAAATTCTTTGAGATCAATGGAAGTCTAGTGCTCAACTAGTAAGCTTAAAAGATGAAAATATCTGAGGACTGTGAGTTAGTTCAACTGAGAGGGAACGTGCATATGTAGCCCGGAATAGTAACTGTTTAAGTGTAAATCACAGATTACAAACAAGTCTCATGGGTGCCACCCCTGTAAGAGCTAATACCACCGATGATCTGTCCAAAGCAAGACCCCAGTAATTAATCCCTAGCATCTCACCTGCTGACTTTGGCTCCCCGACCCTTAGCTGTTGATAAATGGTGGCAGCAGATGTGAATATAAAGCTGTCTCAAATATGTCATAACTAAAAAGAGCCAAATTACCAAAATTACTTCAATGAAAAACATCCAATATGACATACACCAGAACCAAAAACAAGCATACAAACAAATAAAAAAACTTTCAACCCACATTATTCTGCCTATAAGCTAAATGGCCCCTGCACTATCAACTGTCATTTCAGAAGAGACTATAGAAGCCACATGCCTGTCTCTTTGAGTTCTACATGTAAACTTGATTGTTTATGATTCTGAGTTACACTCAAGTCAGTTCTACCACTCTATTTACCCTTTCCCCTTTCTTTTTATTTAAAGTAGAACTGTTATGTTAAACATTCATAGTTTAGTGTGCTTTAGGAACAGAAGTCTAAAATGAACCTGTCTTTCTGTTGAATGAAATTGTAGTACCTCTGAGAGGAAAGTAACAATGAATTCATCCCTTTAAAGGATTTAATGTGGCCCTGTTGTTGTTGTGTCTGGAAAAGAAAAATATATATTATAAAGAAATAATACTATTCTCCATGGCTGACTGCAATCAGATAAGTTTCATTTCATTTCTCTGAAACATTAATTTTATTCTACTACCACAAGTTCCAAAACATGTTTTCAGGACTCAAAGAATTATTTATCACCTTGACCCAATACTGATGACAAAGCCTTCCTCTGCTTGCAACCTGAGTAGCTGTAAGGATGAACACAAGGCGGATGCTTTCTAATGAAGAAGCAGCGAAGATTGGGAACCCTTTCCATGCTCAGAAGAATCCTGGACCCGCTTTCTAGAAAGCACTACCTCAAGGGTATGTCCTTAAAAATGAGGTTATATTTCTAGAGAAAAAAATAACAAAGACATTTAATAAAGATATGTATTTGAAAATTTAGGTAATTATATAGTTTTGAATTGATTAAAATGTTCAGACATACAAACTTAAAAATATTTTCTGTAAGACAGCAAGAAAGGATAAAAGTGAATGAGAAAGCACAATGCAAGACGTCCGGAATGGATTAAAGCATAGCGGCCTGATGCAAGTTCTAGTGTTTGAAATCACACAGTGAAAAGAAGAAAACAGGAAGTAAGCTTTCTCACGTAACACAGCCAATCTGGCTTCTCTCTATTTACAAAAGCTATGTAAAATCAAATGATAGAACAAGTTATTCGGGTTGGTATAAATAAATAGATCATTAAACAAATAAATAGACAATAACCACTTCCGAGTAATGGGATTCAAGGGAAAAGTAGAAAAATCACAAAAGGTGTTCGTGCTAAATTGATAAAACTTCAATTTCAATGTAGTTTAACAGAGTGAACTAATCATGAAGTCACATAGAACAAAAATAATTACAAGTTTTCTGTTTGTTGGTTTTGTTGTTTTCTTTGTTTGTTTTTTACATTGCCTCATTTACTTCCTTTAATGTTTACAAATTTATATCTTTGCTTTTGTTGTTTTAAGACGGCAGCTCTCTGCTACCTACACAGGCACGGAAGTATACAGCCCAGGGTAACCTTGCACTAATCTTTTAGCCTCCAACGCCTAAGGGCTGGGATTACAGGTATGAGCTAGGTCACATCTTACATAAGCATAGTGCCATTAGTAAAGACGAGAAGTTAACATCTAGGTTGCCTGTGCTCCAGTGGATGTTCATACAGACACTAATTAGAACCAGTGTGCCACTTAAGGACCCAAGGGGAGTCCTTAAGACTTTAGATAAATAACATGCTTGACATTAGGGAGAGGGAACTTACAGAGCCCACCTCCAGTAGGAAGATGGGGCATCAAGTGGGTTGCCATCCCACAGTCAAAACCTTGACCCATAATTGTTCCTGTTTGAAAGAACTGCAGGGATGGAAATGGAGAAGAGCCTGAGGGAAAGAAGGTCCAGTGACAGGACCAAAGCGGGATCCAGCTCAAGGGGAGGTTCCAAGGCCTTATACTATTACTGAGGCTATGGAGTGCTAACAAAAAGGGACCTATCCTGATCGTACTCCGGAAGACCCAACAAGCCCTGAAAGAGTCAGATGCAGATATTTGCACCCAACCAAATGGACAGAAGCTGCTGACCCCTGTGGTTGAATTAAAATAAAAGGCTGGAAGAAACTGAGGTTTCTATAGGGAGGGTGACCCTATAGGAGGACCAGCAGTCTCAATTAACCTGGACCCCTGAAATCTCTCAAACACTGGGTCACCAACCAGGCAGCATACACAAGCTGATATGAGGCCCCCAACACATATACAGCAGAGGACTGCCTGGTCTGGGTTCAGTGATAGAAATGCATCTAACTCTCAAGAGACTGGAGGCCCCAGGGAGTTTAGAGGTCTAGTTGGGTGGGGGTAAATGGTGGGGACATCCTCATGGAGATGGGGTGAGAAGGAGGTATGGGATGTAGAAAAGTCAGAGGGTAGACAGGTCGGGGGAATAAAATCTGGAGTGTAAATAAATAAATAAATAAATGTCAAAAAATTAGAAAAAAAATCACAAAAAATAAAAAATAAAAACAACAGAAAAATAAGAAAATAAAATATGTGTGGGGGTGTATCAGGGGTCCGGGAAAAGGAGGGAAGGGCAGATAAGTATAACCAAAATACACTGTATGCATTTCTCAATGGAAAAAAATAAAATTAAAAAAGAATTTATCATTAATTCAACACAAATTCACTTATGGATATTTCTTTAAATAAGTAACTTTAGTCTGAAAAACATATTAAACAGTTCTTTTAGTGTTTTTTTTCTTTTCTCTTTTTCCATAGCTTAAGTTAGCAGTTCTGAAATGATTCACTGTAGAGCCGAGTAGATAAATATTCTGAGGAAAATGGAAACAGGTTTCTCTGTGTTGAAAAAAAAAGGAATTTAACAGCATTGTACAGGCCAAAGCATTGAGTACTATGGATACCCATTGAGAACTTGGGGATATAGAAGCATGTTTATACATGTTTAGGCGTGTTTAGGTTCTTTCCATTTCTGTCTGCTGAGAAGCTGTAGAAGCAATAAAACCTCAAACCCAGTGCTCAGACCATGGATTCTTCAGCCCATTCTCCCTGGAGCAAAGGCTGACTCCGAGAGGAGGCCAAAAGAGATGCTTTCACTTTATAAACTCACCTGACAGCAGACTGGTGAGAACCGTTATCTTCAAACCCTGGGCAGGCCCCTGGGGAAGGCAGAATAGAGCAGCAGGTGGAAGGGTATAGAAAGAGACTTAAAATACAAATCCTGACTTTCCAACAACACTGGCCCCCTTGACAGCCAGTGAGTCCGTATGCAGGGATAGAGGAAATTTAAATTACATCTTGGGTGGTCCATCCTGATGGCACAGTCTTGCTTTTTGCATGTGCTCTGACCTCCTTGATTAAACTTCAGTGCCTGAGCTTCTGAAGTGACTCTATTGTTGCCTAATTATTTAGCTCTGGAAGTAAGCTAACAAAACTCTTATAAACTATTTCTTACAAAACTCAGTTATCTACTTACTACCCATATTGATCAACAGATTTCATGAATACACTTAAGACTTTTTTTCATTTCCGTAAATTTCTTTGTTTTTCACTGCATGTGTCTTTCTGCCTGCTCGTTATACTGAACACCCTCCCCCATGCCACAGCCCCCCATTCTACCTTGAAGTCCTACCTCTTTGCTCTCTTTCACGTTTATGGCATCTTTTGTCAAAAAATCCTCTTTACTGCGTGAGGGATAGACTGGAAAAGGAAAGAGAAAAGTTACCATCAGAAAGTCATTCCATTATAGACAGTTTGGTTGGTCCCACAAGTAGCACTGAGAAGTAAGGAGATGGAAACTTTCGATCATTAGCTTCGCATCAGTGGTCAGTGGAACAGCCTTATGGGTCTGGAAATACAACACAGAAATATAGTCACCACCTGACCAACAGGAAAAAGAAAGCAAAGCATGAAAATGTATACATATCCTCCCTTATGCCAATTTACTTAAACTAATTAAAATAAAAATTTATATGGGGGAAAATGTATATGGGAACAAAGTGACGTTCACTATTTATAGTCCCTTAAAAATGAGAGTTGCAATCTAGTGCTTCTCCATGGTAAGACTCAGGAAAAAAAAAAGATGGAACCCGTGAGATACACGGACAAAGAAGAGAAAGATTTTTGTGTCCCAATCCCTGAGAAAAATTTCAGAGGGGTGGCAAGTTTTAAGGATTTGTCACATCTGTCATACTTTAGGAACAGACAAAATGTTTGCATGTTATGTCTGAGCATATAGCCTGACACACTCTCACAGTGTTCTTCACACCATGCTTTGGCAATGGTGTAGCACAATGATCTATGTGCCAGACCCAAGCAAAGTTTCAGGAGCCAGATTAATGTAGAGGCAACTCAACATCTCTCATGTGACAGAGACATTGACAGCTCTGAAAGCTTGGATGCCTGGGGGGTCTTGAGACTGCAGCTTAGGACGCAGAAAACCCCAGGAAAGCCACAATTAAAAATGAGGCATCTCAGCAGGGTACACCCTGGATGATCACCGCAAGAGACAATATCCGAGGCAGATAGAAGGTCTCTGACCCCAAACAAAAATCTGGTTAAACCCTCAGTGATATAGTTGGAATATGGTTTGCCCCTCTGCGTCTTATTTTATTCCCAACACAGTGGTGTTGAGAGGCAATGGAGACTTCACAACTCAAGATGATTAATGACTTTCTTATGAGACTAGTGGATCATAAAGCAAGTGAGACCCTCATGGTTTGGCATTTCTGCATAAGCCCCATTTGTTTCTGTACTTTTCTTGCATAGGAAAGTACTCTAAGGTCTTAGTTCATTATGGCTGCCCAATCTTGGACTTCCTCAAGAACTGTCAGCCAGAAGAAACCCCTTTTCTTTATAATTTTGCCAGTTTTACATGTTATGTTATAGCAACAGAAAGTAAACTAAGCCATTGTGGAACCTCAAATTAACCAAAATTATAGTTGTGTGGACTGAAATTTCTACTCATCACATAAGATTTTTCTGGAGAATAATCTTAAAATGAGAACTAAGAAATGATTTCATGGACTACATTTGCATGTAAGTGTGCAATTATGTGCTTGTCAAAAAGTCCAAACAACATCTTAGCATAATGCATAAAAGAAGGTTTGCAGCAGTTAGAACAGAAAAGTGGAATTTATCCATCATATGGCCAGCAAAAGTACAAGCACAGTAACATTTTTAAAAATCAGATGTAAATAATTTACTTATATTGAATGTAGACTTTTTCAAATTTTATTGTTTCTATGTATTATTTAATTACTAATTATAGTAAGCTATAATTTCTTATTCTTTCTCATTCTAGGAATGAGGGATTAAATATAAAGACTAATATAAATGTCACCACAATTTTAAACTTATCTTTAATGAACAAAATACTTTGGAACTATTAATTATATTTTAGTAGTTGAAAGTAGTTCATTTTAGTATGTTGAAAGTAATTTGTTATGGTTTGAGTCTAAAATATATTCCATAGACTCACACTTTTAGTGGTTGGTCCCCAAATGGGAACAGTATTTAGACACGGTGGAGCCATTAGGAGGGAGAGCATAGCCAGTAGAAGCAGGTCTCTGGAGAAGGGTCTTTGAAGTGACAACTCAGTCTTGTTTCAGTCCAGTTCCGTGTTTCTCTCTGCCACAACATGAACTTCATGGCTACCACAACATGGTTTCACTGGATGCTTCTGCTCCTTGGATGGAGCCACTCTGCTTTGCCTTCCTTGCTTTGACAAACTGAAACCTTCCTGGAACTGTGTGCAGATGCAATTCTTGCTTCCTTGGAAGTTAGGTGTATTGGTTATACAATGCAAGAACAATTACCACTGAAAACTGGTACTGAGCCCTGAAATGGCTCGGATCAATAGTGTGACTGTGTGGTTCTTGAGCATCTTATAGCCTGTTACTGCATTCTGTCTGCCACCAAATAAGTAAGCCATTATTTCATGTTCCCCTCCACCATAGAGGAAACTGCTCAGCACTGTCTTCCCTACTATGGCAAACTGAAATCTTTGAAACTCTAAGCAAAAGTAAGACTTACTTTTTTATACTGCTTTGTCTGGTATTTTGTTAGAGGAACAAGAAAAATAAGCAACACACAGTATTTAGTATTTTCATTGGCAGAGTATGAATATATAGTTACAGTGTGAATATATTTCCCTGAGTGGGGCAAATAGTTGGGACTCTTAATATTCCTATTAATAAATCTATTTTCTTAGAGGAAAGAGTTTATTTCATCTTACAGTACATTATGAATTGTAGTCAGGACAGGAAATCAAACATGAACTTGGAGGCAGGCACTGAAGAGGAGGTCAGGAAGGAACAGAATTACGACCTTGTGCAGACTGATTTCTTATTCCAGCTGTTCAGGGATGGCACTAGCAATAGTAAGTCATCAGTCAAGAAAATACTCAATGATTTTTTTGCCTACTAGACAATCTGATTGAGACAGTTTCTCAACTGAAGTTTCCTTTTTTAGTTTGACTGCTGTTAGACTATATTTGATAAAAAAAAAAAACAAAGAAAGAAAAGAAAGAAAGAAAGAGAGAGAGAGAGAGAGAGAGAGAGAGAGAGAGAGAGAGAGGAGAGAAGGAAGGAAGGAACAAAGGAAAGATTTTCTCAAAGAACCAGCTCCTAGTTTTGTTGATTCTTTGTATAGTTCTTGTTTCTACTTGGTTGATTTCCAGCCTGAGTTTGATTATTTCCTGCCATCTACTCCTCTTGGGTGTATTTGCTTCTTTTTGTTCTAGAATTTTTAGGTGTGCTATTTAGTTGCTAGTGTAAGCTCTCTCCAGTTTCTTTTTGGAGGCACTCAGAGCTATGAGTTTTCCTCTTAGCATTGTCTTCATTGTGTCCCATAAGTCTGGGTATATTATGCATTCATTTTCATTAAATTCTAAAAAGTCTTTAATTTCTTTCTTTATTTCTTCCTCAACAAAGTTATCATTGAGTAGGGCATTGTTCAGATTCCATGTGTATGTGGGCTTTCGGTTGTTTGTGTTCTTATTGAAGGACAGCCTTAGTCCATGGTGATCTGATAGAATGCATGAGATTATTTCAGTCTTCTTGTATCTGTTGAGGACTGTTGTGTGACTGACTGGTCAAAGTCTGGAGTAGGTACCATGAGGTGCTGAGAAGAAGGTATATTCTTTTGTTTTAGGATAAAATGTTCTATAGATATGTTAAATCTATTTGGTTTGTAACTTCTGTTAGTTTCACTGTGTCTCTGTTTAGTTTCTGTTTCCATGATCTGCCCATTGCTGAGAGTGGGGTATTGAAGTCTCCCACTATTATTGTAGGAGGTACATTGTGTGCTTTGAGTTTTAGTAAAATTTCTTTTATGAATGTGGATGCCCTTGCATTTGGAACATAGATGTTCAGAATTGAGAGTTCTTCTTCATAGATTTTTCCTTTGATGAGTATGAAGTGTCCTTCCTAATCTTTTTTAGGTAACTTTTGGCTGAAAGTTGCTTTTATTCGATATTGGAATGGCTACTCCAGCTTGTTTCTTGGGACCATCTTCTTGGCAAAGTGTTTTCCAGCCCATTACTCTGAGGTAATGTCTGTCTTTGACACTGAGGTATATTTACTGTATGCAGCAAAATGTTGGGTCCTGTTTACATACCCAGTCTGTTAAGTCTATGTCTTTTTTTTTGGGGAATTGAGTCCATTGATGTTAAGAGATATTAAGGAATACTGATTGTTTCTTCCGGTTATTTTTGTTGTTAGAGGTGGAATTATGTTTGTGTAGCGATCTTCCTTTAGGTTTGTTGAAAGATTATTTTCTTGCTTTTTTCTAGGGTGTAGTTTCCCTCCTTGTGTTGGAGTTTTCCATCTATTATTCTTTGTAGGAATTTTGTGGAAATATATTGTGTAAATTTGGTTTTGTCGTGGAATATCTTGGTTTCTCCATCTGTGGTAATTGAGAATTTTGTTGAGTTTAGTTGTCTGGGCTGGCATTTGTGTTCTCTTAGGGTCTATATGATAGCTGACCAGGGTCTTCTAGCTTTCATAGTCTCTGGTGAGAAGTCTGGTGTAATTCTAATAGGTCTGCCTTTATGTGTTACTTGACCTTTTTCCCTTACTGCTTTTAAAATTCTTTCTTTGTTTTGTGCATTTGGGTGTTTTGATAATTATGTGACAATAGGAATTTCTTTTCTGATTCAATCTATTAGGAGTTCTGTAAGCTTCTTGTATGTTCATGGGTATCTCTTTCTTTAGGTTAGGGAATTTTTCTTCTATAATTTTGTTGAAAATATTTACTGGCCTTTTAAGTTGGGAATCTTCACTCTCTTCTGTACCTATTTTCCTTAGGTTTGGTCTTCTCATTGTGTCATAGATTTCCTGGATGTTTTGGGTTAGGAACTTTTTGCATTTTGCGTTTTCTTTGACTGTTGTGTCAATGTTTTCTATGGTGTCTTCTGCACCTGAGATTCTCTTCTATCTCTTGCATTCTGTTGGTAATGTTTGCATGTATGACTCCTAATCTCTTTCCTAGGTTTTCTATCTCCAGGGTTGTCTCCCTTTGTGATTTCCTTATTGATACTATTTCTATTTTTAGATCCTGGATGATTTTGTTCACTTCCTTCACCCGTTTGGTTGTGTTTTCCTGTAATTTTTTAAGGGATTTTTTTTGTGTTTCCTCTTCAAGGGCTTCTACCTTTTTACCTGTGTTCTCCTGTATTTCTTTTTAGGTAGTTATTTATGTCCTTCTTAAAGTCCTCTATCTTCATTATGAGATGTGACTTTAAATGAGAGTCTTGCTTTTCTGGTGTGTTGAGGTATCCAGGGCTTGCTGTGGTTGGGAGAACTGGGTTCTGATAATGCCAAGTTACCTTGGTTTCTGTTGCTTCTTCTTGCCATCTGTCTATCTGTGATATTAGCTGGTCACTGTCTCTTGACTGTGGCTTGTCCCTCCTTCAAGCCTGTGTGTTACTACTCCTGGGAGACCAGTTCTCTCCCAGATGAATTTGAGTATGGAGAGCACAGTGTCAACTCCAGGGAGCAGACAGAAACTGGAAGGACCCTGTCCCCAACTGTTCCTTAGTTCCTGTGTCCAGATGGCTCTGAACTGGTCCCTCTTGGGCCAGGAATTTGAGCAGAAGTGATGGTGTTACCTGTGCTTACAGGTATGCCAGCAGTCCTGGGAGACCAGCTTTTTCCCAGCAATATTTGAGTATGGAGCGTTGTGGCACAGAGTCAGCTCCGGGAGCAGATGGAAACTGGAAGGATCCTGTCCCAGGCTGCTCCTTGGTTCCTGTATCCTGAGGGTTCTGCTCAGGTTCCTCAGAGAAGAAGTGATGGTCTTACATGTGCTCATAGGTGTGCCAGCACTATTGTGAGATCAGCTCTCCTCCCGGAAGTATTTGGGTATGGGGCACTGTGGCACAGGATCAGCTCTGGGAGCAGACAGAAACAGGAAGGATCCTGGGGATTCTTAATATTAAGAAGAATAAAAAAGGTCTATGCATAACTCAATTGTTAACTATGTGGTAGTTTGCCCAAAATAAAGAATAAACATAGACACATATATGTAGCCAAACATTTTACTATCAAACAATGCTGTCAATAGCAATTTTGCCATCATTTGGAATGTTTCTTTCATGCTTATAACTCAACTTTCCTGATTTTTATAGCTCTAATTATATTTAATTTATAAATATGCTTTAAGTCTATATATTAACTCTAAAAAAGAGCCACAGGCACATGAAACTTATGTCTGGCTTACACTTATTTCTTTCTAGACAATATTAAGATGACAAATAATTCAATGCTAATACCAGATGAAACACTGAGACCAGAGTCAAATTTGGCCAATTCTGCCATTCTCCGGGAATCACTACACAATTTTATCCCCAAGGGGGCCACCATTGTGTATCATAAAGTAGTGTAGTTTTTATTACTTGAAATATCTGAATTTTTTGTGTGTGTATTTATTGGTTCTCAATGACCTTGAACTGTATGGAACACAATCTGTCTCTTAATCCTAGAGCTAACTCTAAAATACAGATATTATTCACACCTTTTTGCAATTTAGAAATAACTCCAGTAAGCTCAATTATATTCAAAGCCCTTCCCTGATAATTGGCTCACACAGGATCAAATCTGGCTGATTCTATAGCCTGGATGTGGTTTCTTGTATATTAAACTTTCATAATTTAAGTCAGATTTGCTTTTCTCTAACTATGGTGCAATAATCAACCCAACAATCTCTAAGCGTGGCCTCTGTTAACTGTGCTTTTAGTCAATGTGTTCTTGCTGCCTTCTTTGTCCTTTCCCAACAGCCTCCAATTTTCCCAGCTCCGACCTTTATGCTTTCTCTACGCTACTGAAAAACTGTCCTTTCTGTTCTGCATAGTTCAGAATCGTGTCTCTGCCCAGGCCCTAGCTGCATCAGAACAAGCATGCTACAGAACACACTGACACTCGGATGATCTATATGTCAATATAGATCATTCTTTGCATGACTGAAAATGTTGTGCTTCACTAATTTACAAATCCAAATAATAATATTCTCTAGTTTTACAGCTTCTCCAATGGACAGCTTCTGTCTCTAAGCTATACCCTTCTAGGGATGCTTCTTCAGCCTTGGAAGACTTAAACATGCATGCATGAGTCCTTCCTGGATTCTGGCTAGACAGAATTCTGGCTAATTTATAAAAACTCTCCTGACCACAGGGGCTAGCACTTTTGAAGTAAATAAGAAATGGGAACCTATATGTTCTCCGACTCTCTTGAGTCACTTAGTAGGAGTTCTTGAGTAGTAAGTTATAAAATTTGTCAATTACCTCCAGTCTCCAGAATGTGAGCTGTGGTCTCTGATCCTTCACTCTTCTCTGACCTAAGACCAGCTATGATATGTTGAGCTAATTTTACATATTGTCTCACTTTCTGGAAGTTTTTTTTTCTAGATGCTCTCTTGTTACTCTCTGTAATTTACTTTCTCCATGGCTCATCTAACCACTATGATTGGCACATTTGTCTAGGTCAACCCAAGCATACATGCTACCTCAGTTCCTTTCACTATTAGCTCACATCCTCCAGCGAGTCAACAAATGGTGAGATGCAGATATTGGCTGGTGAAATATATCACTGACATATCTAGGTATCTATTAAAGACCAAAGGGGACTCTACTAATGTTCTTTAGGGATTTCCTTGAATTTTCACAAAATATTTGCCTTTTGTAGGTATCATAATATCCCTTGCTGTCATTTATAATAAGAGAAAGACATTAATAAGAGATTAGAAAATGGAGTTGGTCTCTTATTGGGGAATTCTCATGAGTGTAGTCCCCAAATCCTAAATTGGTAGCCTTGAAAGATAGAACTAGATACCATAGAACTATAGTGCCTAAGACCCAAGAAACTGAACTTTGAGCAGCCAGGACTAGTTTTATTTCTATGACCATGATTTGCATGGCAGAGACTGCCCTAACTAGAAATTACCTGAGTGATGATTCACGCTCACCTCCTAGAACTGCACACCCATCTTTTGGACTATCCTCTCATGAATATTGCAAATTCTCTTCCAGAAAGCCACACACAATAATCTTAAAGGGATTACTCTTGAAGGGTGCAGTCAACTCTAATACTCTATAATTCAAGGGATATTCTAGTACCATTGGCAGCTAGCTGCCAACTAGCAGCACACTTGATAGCCATTCTTCCTATTGCAGTCTAAAGATTGAATTTATTTATAGCCTGCCATTCTCCTCCACTCTGCCTCAGTGGCTAGCCCTCCCAGTCTACTACAGTTTACAGTGTCTGACCACCATTCCATTAAAATTTAGTTCATTCGCTGGAATGTTTTGCCCTTTCCCTCTTCATGCTGTTATAAGAATATAATTTCTTTTGGGGGGCTCAGTTCAAATGCCACTTTCTCTTCAGTCTTTGGTTACACAAAGGCTTTCCAATAGCTTCCATAGAATTAACCCTACATTCTCCAGCTGAGAACACACAGACCTCTTATTTGTAGCAGAAAGTAGGGCTTCATCTGGGTATCACTCACTTTTATCAATATCACATTGAACTTCACATTATGTGTCTTTGGATGGGAGTTAATTAAACAGAAATTTGCCAGCCTTTAAGATGGTGCTTTATTAAGGATTCTCAGTTCTCATTAGAAGAAAAATACTCACTATCTTATCATACTGGACTTTTGAGTTCTTTCAGCTCTCTTGGATAGCCATTGTCTTCACTAGAGAGCCTGATCCTGCTGCTTGGAGCCCACTAGCTAGCTGAAAGTAGCTGAACAACACCATGGCCAATCTTCACAGATATTTGCTTTCAAACACTTAACATTTGCTTTTGTGTTACCCTTTGATTAGGAAGATTAAAATTGAGAGGGAAGCAAGTGAGGCAAGGGCTTTCCTCTCTTCTTTCTGAAAGAACAGCTTGTTTCCATGACATTTATACAGTGAGCTTTTTCTAAATGACAAGCAGATTGGTAGAAGATGTTATTTTCTGCCTCTTTGCTTTGGATCTTCACTTAGTGGGTGTAGTGTAAGAGAGACAGCCTCACTAGGAAGATGACTGTCAGGTAGGTGTACAGGTTTAGGGGGAATTGGGTGGAGTTGTTGCTATGGTCACACTATAACAGACTCTGGCTAGTTGTAGGATATATTAGTGGGGTTTTATTTTGGTTTGTTTTTAAATATTGAGTAATATTTATACCTATGTAACTTTCTTCTCTCTTTAGTTTTTCTCTTCTCTTTGAATAAAAGTGAATACTGACAGCATATATGACACAGGTAGATGAAGAAGTCAAAAGGAAATGGCCAAATTCACTCTGAATCAGAGCCTGTCTTCTGCAGAAGAGAAACCAGCCTAGGAAGAATTCAGTCACATGCTTGCTCCTCCAGACTGCAGATTCCGAGGCTCTGATAATGGGGGAAAGCCAACAGGCTCTCCATTACCAATTTCTGACATGGCCAATATTATCTGGCATTTTCCCGTATAGCACTAGATATAAAACATTTCATTATCATCATCTGAAACAATTCCAATGGCATGGTTTTACTCCACACCAGAAGGCTTTTGTTTTTGCTATACACCTTCCTTATCCAATACTACTTTGATTTAGACTTCGCTGAACTCACGTGGAGTTGAGCATTGTATCTCTCCAAATCTTTGTATCAAAGTGCTCTGTTTGATTTTCCAATTGGGATAAATTACTACAACAACAATAAAAAACTTTATCAACTTAGTCCATCTAAGTAAAGAACTCAAACTTCAAACTACTTCTAATAACAGAGAAAGCCCATCATAAGTAATTACAAAAAAACCCTTTCTACCAGGATTTCCATTGCTGAAGACAGTTGCCTCACACCTTTTCTCCAACTAAACCATCTCTGACTTCTTCCTGTCCTCAGACACACTGTTTAGGATGTTCACTATCACAGGTTGAAAGTAAAAGCCTACTCTATGTCAAGATTTTTGTTTATTTGGACAGAAGAGCTTTTCAGAAATTATTTTGAGCTTAAGTGGCTTTAAACAGGCACATTCTCTCCAATTTTCCACAGGACCTTTTAATATTCCCCCCTACACCCTCCATTTTGCATATTTAGATCACTTGTCTGCCCCTAAAGGCATTTGAATTTATGCCTCTTGAACAGGGGTTGAATTTCCTTGCTGGTAATTACATCTGCATCTTTCATGATCTAGGAAAAAAAATAATAACCCTACCAATTCAAAGCACATCACAGCCCACCTAGGAAGGGTACATTAATCTATTTGCTGGTTTCCCTCACACTCTGTCCTTCCATTTTCAACAGTGTTGACAAAACCATTATAATCTGTCCTTCCACTTATCATGTCCATATCTTTCCCACAAGGCATTCTTGAATTTTTCTGTGAGTACACTGGACCAAAGTGGTGGCCAAGTGAAGACATACTGTATATATGAAAGGCATTATGCAAAGGACAGAGATGAATGCCACTCCCATGGTAAGAGACAGTGGCACATGCTCATTCTCGACCTTCTAACTCTAAGACCAGGCTTTTTACAGATCTCTGTTCTACCAGAGCCTCCAATTCATAAGGTTCGTCATCCATTTGTTCCATCCAAAGATCAGTGTGCCCCATGGAACATTTGAGGTGAAGAAAATACCAAAAAATGTCTATATGAAAAACTCTACTTTGTCTCCCCATCATGAAACTGTGAACAGTCTGCTATATGTCCAAAGGTAAGGAAAGAGACAGGAACCAAGCCTAAAGAAGGTAGCAGATGGCTCTTAGACAAGTGTTAGGGGTACACAAAAGGGCAAAGACTGAAGAATGGGGGAAGGGAGAAGGAAAAAGAGGAAAGAGAAGCTATAATATGTATGCTTAGGTTTTTTCATGTCCTACTTTAATAAGGGGTTTTTAAACTGCTTTAACCTCCCTTCTAGCCCACGACCACCAGAAGTAGCAGAAATTTAAGGTTAATAGGACAAACAGAGATGTGGACCTGTTTAGAAATAGTTCTTTGGGGGCAGTTCTAATCTGTGTTGTTAGGATATCAGCAGCTCAGTTCATACAAATCAGCAGTGGTAGCTTTATCTACTCACAAACACCATTTACAAATCAGCAATGGCAATTCAATCAGGAAGGAACCACCATGCACTGGCCTGAGTCCATGAAAGGGCAAGAAGCTGCCAGAACACCACCAGAAGTTCTTTGGTTTATTTCTCTCTACAAAGTCGGGACAATTGATATTTGATGTTTGGCAAAGAAGGCAAGGTGAACCAATGCCACAGTGTTGACAGGGATGCCCACATCAGCAAAGCCCTATGAAGACCAGCTAAGAATGGTAAGAATGGTAAGTTGAACCATCATCCACTGTTTGTTGGGTTATATTTATACCTTTTCTAAACATCACATGTTCTCTCAAGCATCGACTCTAGCAAAACTTTACATGCCCTTTTTTGCAGGCAGCTTCTAGAAAAACACCATGTGTCTGTTCTCAGCAAAACATCTTCCCACATGTCTACTTCACCAAAAACATCCTCTCACATGACAGTTTCCAGAAAAACATTACATAAATCCCCAAAGAAACAAAAAATTTCTACTTCAATAATATTAAATGGCTTGCTTTTTTTGTTTTTTGTTTTTGGATTGTTTGTTTGTTTTTGTTGTTGTTATTGTTTTCTAAGACAGGGTTTTCCTAACTGTCCTAGAATTTTCTCTGTAGATCAGACTGACCTTGAACTCACAGAGATCTACCTGCTTCTGCCTTCCGAGTGCTGGGGGAAAAAAGGCTTGGGCCTCCACTACCACCTGGCGAATGGTCAACATCTTCACCAATTGCATTGTGAATTAAAACTATTTTGCAATTTCATTTTGCTCCAGTCAGAACAGTTCCAATCAAGAAAAACTGACAACAAATGCTGTTGAGGCTATAGAAAGGGGGAATCCTTATTCACCGTTGGTGAGACTGCAAATGTGTACAATCACTCTGGAAATCAGTATGGAGAAATCTGCAAAAACTAAAAGTCTATCTACCACATGATCCCACTATATCACTCCTCGGCATATGCCCAAGTATTGGTGGAGGACTCAAATAACTCCTCCACCAATACTTGCTCAGGTATGGTCATCAATGCTCTGTCCACACTACCTGGAAAATGGGAACCACCTAATCTCCTTCAAATGATAAATGGATGATAAAACTATAGTGCATATACACATATGGAATTCTTTTCAGCTGTAAGGAAAAATGAAATCCTAAAACTTGGAGGTAAATGGAACTAGGCAATATTATACTGAGTATGGTAA
>JADRCC010578577.1:0-10047 GCA_019843855.1 Hylomyscus alleni
ACTGCTATTTTCAAAGAGAGAAAAGAGAGGTTTCGATAATTCCAAGGGAGTGCGCTCAGGAGTGTGGGGAAGCAAGTGGTACCAGGGACTGCAAAGGTTGTTTGGCTATCCTGGAAGTCAGATGTTTTAACAGGTTGACTTTCCAGTGGTAAGGAGGCCCCCTGGTAGAAACAATTAGTATTTTCAAACTGCATGGGTAGAGGTGGATAAGAGCAAGACAAATGAAATATTTTTCTTTGATACTATCTTGAGAGTCTCTTCGTCTTCTGTGCACCCCCTTTCTAAGACTGCCTTGTCCTCCCCCACATGGTGGGACCCTGATATATGGTATAATAATGATGGTGCAGGGAAATTACTATTTCACCTACTGAGTGATTAATATGAAATCAGTTACTGCAACCCTCAGTAGTATAGAGAAGATAGAGGAAGAATTTGGTTTTGTTTTAGCAGAGAAAAATACAAGATCCAACACTGCTTGGCATACACAAAGAATTTTTTTTTTATCTAAAACTCTCTACACTCTTAGCAAGCTTAATTAATGGGAAAACTTCAAAGTCTGAGGAGATGAAATACAAAACACAGATTCCAGCGTTCTACTTCTGCTATTTTAGAAAAACCAGGCTTGGTGTTTCCCCTTCCATTAATACACAAGTGTAGTCCCATGTGGCAGCTGGGGGGTACTCATTTATCTACTGACTGATTTCTCTCAAGGCATCTCACTTATGAGGGAGAGGAAGAGAGGAAACACACAGGCCCACCCTTTGACTTTCTCAGATGTCTTTTGCCTTATTTACAATGGAAATCCACCCCCATCTCTGATAAACCCTCTGCACCATCCCTTGAAAAGAAGGATAATTCTCAGCATACTCCCCATTTTAGGCTGAGTCTCAAATTTCAGTGGAACAGGTTAGCTTCTTTATCAAAAAATTATTCAAATAAGCATCCATGAATCTGGGACTAACATGCACTGAAAGGGAACAGGCCCTTAATGGGGGCCCTACTGGGTAATCTTTTCATCTTAATTCAGAATTCCTTAAGGACTCAAAATGTCTTGTGCAAAAGTATAAAACCCTTCCAATTATTTATACATCAGGTACATTTTTAGCCTAGTCAAACAGATCCATAATGATGCATCCTGACATTCATTTCCATCCCTTTTGACCCACAATGATGCATCCTGACATTCATTTCCGTCCCTTTTGACCCTGAGATGACCTGCTTCTTTATTTTATGCCTCCTTCTCACTGTCTTATTTTGTTGCTTTTTCTTTCTCTTGCTCAATTTCTTCTCCTTTCTACTGACAAAAAGAAAAACAGACCTAAAATACAAACACTAGGACAGTGTTTGTCACAAGGAAAAAGATAAGAACTTTGAAAGATCATGGCTTCTAAAGAGTTTGACAAAGGGTTTGATGTTTGGAAAATAAAAATAGCTGCCACGTTCAAAAAACAACTGTTTTTTGTTTGAAGAGACGTTGCTGGGAGACTTTATGTTTTGTTTATAACTGATCCCGGCCTTCCGTCTGTGTCTCCAGGCAAACACAGAGCTTTCACTGCTAGCCATAGATTTCCTATCTTCTCTGAGTCCTGGACTTCAGCTTTGAATCCATTCTGCCTTAAGGAAGGCTCAGGCTTTGGATACCTGAGTCAGGATCATCTTAGTCTCTCATCCCATCCACTTTGTGCAGTGTATTCTCAAGGGTAAAAGGCTCAAGGGTCTCCTGAAACCACTGGCAGTACCACTGTCCAATAGAACAGCCTAGTGAGTTTTCTGTATTAGTGTTTTAGTGGGCGCTGAAG
This sequence comes from Hylomyscus alleni, assembly GCA_019843855.1. Lineage (NCBI taxonomy): Eukaryota > Metazoa > Chordata > Mammalia > Rodentia > Muridae > Hylomyscus > Hylomyscus alleni. The sequence goes on from JADRCC010578577.1 coordinate 1,800, forward strand.
AGAACCAAGCTAATGCTCTCTGGATAAATTCTCAGAATTCAGATGGGTATAGAAGCCACCTAAATACATTATCTGCTGCATCCCCAGGGGTCTACATATTGTCACTGGCTAGCAGTGACATTCTATACTGTCACCTAAAGCTTTGGCTGTGGAGTTCTGCCCGTAATGGAGTTTAATCCACTTATATGTGCCAATTCATCTCTGTCACAAGTCTATTAATTTCTTCATTATTTTACTCTGTCCCTAGCCCTTGTATAATGAGGCACAATGATCCTCATTTGTGTAACAACAAAAAAATATTTGGAGTCTCTTATAAATTACCCTGAATTCTACTGTTTTTAGACTTTTTAGACTTTTTCTATATTCCTTCTTCATACTTAAATTATTTTTTTTGAATTATTTTTTAGAAGAATACACTGAAACTCTGGAGTACTAAAGAGTAAAGTCACAGTAAAGTGTAAGACTCTGATGGGCTCTTTGCCATGCACCCTTGTCCCAAGAAAGACTTCCATGGTATATCTCATTTGAGGTGTGCTATTGCCATAAGCACAGCTCTTTGTAGGCAGGGACTGCTATCCGCCCAGTCATCAGTAGGAGATATGTCGAAATACCTATAGCATTGCTATCAAAGTGAAGACTCTGTGACAAATAAAGGTCATGGATTTAAAATTAATCCTCTTATGCTGTTGGCATTTCTGCATGGTGTTATCCCGAGGAAACAGGGAGTGACAGCTAAGTGGCTAGCAAGAGTTAACACAGATTCAGGAGACCACTTCAGCATAGGAAATTCACATTAGTTTATGCTACCTTTTCTCTGTCTTTCAGGATTGGAGCAAAACATCAGGAGCTGAGGGAAAAGCAGGCAAGAGGCCTTGCTGATTATGCCACTGCAGCGACCGGACCAGGGCATGACATGGATGATGACGAAATGGACCCCAATTATGCCAGAGTGAACCACTTTCGGGAACCATGCACATCAGCAAATGTCTTTAGATCTCCATCCCCCCCTCGAGCTGGACCACTTGCTTACCCTCGGGATGGACGTCCACTGTCTCCAGACCACTTAGAGGGTCTCTATGCCAAGGTCAACAAGCCATATCATCCACCAGCCCTAGCTGACAGGTAATATCACTGAGTGAAAGATGAATGCAGTTTTAATTCAGTAAGTTTCACATCATCTCTACTGCTGAAGCAGATAAAAACGTATCCATCCCCTAGATCTATTAAAACCACAATGACATGGTGCCCTAGACAAGTGTTGCACTTTGACCTACCAGTAAGGTATCAGTCATCAAAAGTAAAACAATAGCCGGTTATAAGGTGACACGAATGGATGGTGACAGTACAACAGGGAACAATTTTTGCAGGAATACAGTGGCAGAGAACTAATGAAAGCTTTGAAGGAATATTGTCTTTTGTCCTAAGATCCCTATTGTAAGACACTTATTCAAGAAGATGGCATGGAACCTGGAGGTACAGAGTCAGAAAAGGGAAAATGCCTTCTGAGTAGGTGTAATTGAAGTAGGGCTATAGAGAGCTATGAAGAAAAATAAGATTGGAAAAACTAAACTGCCTAGCTATTCACTGATGAGCAGGGGCAGAAAATGAGGTAATCTTGGTCCTCGGAGTTTGATGAAGTAGAGGAAGATAGGAGGTGACCTGTAGCTTTAGCAGCCAGAGAAAGAGATATGGGGAACATCTGTCTGAAGCAGGTAAGGAACAGGACGATTCCAACCCCACCTCTTGCCAAAAGAAAAATGCCCTGTCTTGGGAAAGGCTGGTCTGAAGGAGCTTCAATCCAAATGCGTGATTAGGTGACCTTGGAGTCCCACATTCCAGGAGTGGGTTGATGGACCTGGCTCTAACCTGACTGCTTCTGCTTGGAATCTGAGGGGGAGGAGGTGAGGACGAAGGTGTGAGAAACTCTCATTCTAGATGAAAGAAAAAGACTCATTCTCCAGATTTCTTAGGGTTCTGACAAGCACCCGGTCTCTAGCAGTAGCCAGCGTTTGCGTGATAGCATGATATATTGCATATGTTTACCGCTTACACATTTCCCCAGCTGGGTGATATTATGCACTTTCAATTAGGTTGGGGAGAGGGAGGAAATCATGGCACTTTTATGCAGACTGTAGAGTGGAGCTTCTCAAGACTGATTGCCTTTCAGAACCTTTCCAATAACCAAGTGGGAAGCGAGGAGCAATTTTTAATCCTTACTGTCAAGCTTCCAGGTTGATAATATTAAAGAAAGATGGTCAAGTTTTTCGTTAGGACAAAATGAAAATATAAATTCCTATGACTGTGTGATACGGCCATCATAAGTAAATTGCTAATTCCAAGGATTGATTAAGAGTTGGCCTTTTTCTCTCCAGCCTTCACATAGGGTTGAATTTTATCATGTAAATAATAATACTATACTTGAGTCTATTCTAGGCTAAAGCATAGTCAATCTTACTTTCTCTAAGTCAGAAAGAGCTTCGTAGCAATACTCTTTGCATATGTCTGATCGAACACCAGCACCCAAGACTATTTCTCAGACCTTCGGAAGCTGGTATGTCCCAGTGCTAATTCCATGGGAAGAAATGTGAAATATTCTGCAAGAAGAGGTTTATAGCAAACACACAGGCTGAATTGAACCACAGAAACAGGTTTTACTTTTCATGTGGTCTTTTTTTTTCCCTAATGTATTAATATGTATGCTTGTTCTCCAAGAATATTAAACAACCAGAACTCATCATATCTAAAATCTTTGTCACCTAAAGTTTAGTTTACCTATAATTTTTAAGCCTGTGGATTGTTCCAATTCCTATTTCTATAACAAAATCCAGGAAATTAACAACTCAAAAGGAAGAAATCTTTATGTCTGTACAGTTTTCCAGGTCTCAATCCATGCCATCTATAGCTGCTCAGCCCAGCTGTTTCTGGGCTCCACATCATGATGGGAAGAGCGTGTTTGGAGAAAACTGCTCATCTAATGACAGCAGGAAGCATAGAAGGTCACAGGGAAAGGACCAGGGACATAATTAACCCTTCAAACCATGCCCTTTGGCTAATGTTGATTGTGGATTTGACAGGGTCTCGAATCTATGAGGGAGTTTCTACATCAAGTTATCATCATGAAGTATTTCATGGACCAGAATCCTATACTGAATACAAAGAGGGGCAAGCTGAGCAGTAGACGTTCTCTGTTTGCTTGCTAATAACAAGATAGCTGCTTCCATTTCTGCTGTTGTGATGTCCCCATCATAATAGACTGCACCCTCAAACTGTGAGCCAAAATGACTCCTCCCCTTCTTAAGTTTCTTCTTGTCAGGTATTTGGTCACAGAGAGGGAAAGAATAACAATTGTTTCCCCAGATCCTTACTTCCTCAAACTTGACTTGACTTTTGAATAGCTATGACCTTATCAATAGATGAACCCACTGACAAAGTTGTCATCTCTCTGTGGCTCCAGCTAGAAACACAGCTATACCGGGACCAATCCTTCAATACTGAATCAATAGGGGGAATTTTTAGATCTAAATCATGACATACATATATATGGTATTTTTAGTTAAATTTTACTCATGTAGCTAGACCAGGAAAGAAATCTCATTGGATAATGTTAAAGACAGCCACTATAAAATGCTGCCATTATTTATTTACTGCCCAGCCCAGACATTTATATGGATAATAGAGTCTTAATTTTGGCTTTTGCCTCTTTGTGTTAATAAATGCTCCAAATGTACCTTCTGCGGGATTTTAGACAGCTGTTAAATTTTTAGATAGCAGATCAAAGAGTAACTCTTTTTACCCAGAATTGTCTTGATTCTGCTCTTATCTTTAATTATATTTAAAGAGCATGCTGTTCCTTTTCTTTAAAGTCTTAAAGCAAGCTATTTTGCCTTGCTGCACAGTAAACACTAGATAATGATAGCTATTGTCATCATGGTTACTGTTATGACCACTTGTACTGTTCTGGATCTGTGAAATTCTGGGCCCATGGAAATCTAAGATTTCCTTTAGATAGTACTCCAAGCAGGAGTACTAAACCTACCATACTTTAAAGTGAAGGAGGGCATGTCACTTACCAGTCATCTGTTTAACCTTTCTTCATCCAGTAAGCATTTGTTTGGCATCTACTATATTCTGTCTACTGTAGAAAGTTCTAGGGGAGATGAAAGGGTGATCCTGACATGTCCACAAGGATTAGAGGAATTCTTTTTCAAATCAATAGAAGCCCTCTACATGTGGAAATGGAGAATTGTAATGCTCTGTAATTAGATGTGAAAGCTTTTTTCCCTTGTTTAGGCTACACACAGAAGGCCTCCCAAAGCAGGCGATAGTGGAGCTGGCTCTGGAAGGACCCTTAAACATAGACTAGGTACGACAGGATAACTCTTTTCCCTTACAAAATAATTATGTAAGAAGGTCAACTTGCTAGAAAGAGCCCACATTTAAGGAAGTTCAGAAATGCCCATAGCATGTGAGCAGGAAGGAGAGTGGCAGGAAGTGAGCTGCACAGCACATTGAAGTCACTGTGAGAGTGAACAGGTCACGTCTCATGTTGATACTTTTTTTATTTGTTATTTATTTATTTATTTATTTATTTATTTATTTATTTGGTTTTTCAAGACAGGGTTTCTCTGTGTAGCCCTAGCCTCACTCTGTAGATCGGGCTGGCCTTGAACTCAGAAATCGCCTGTCTCTGCCTCCAAGTGCTGGAATTAAAGGTGTGTGCCACCATTGCCGGGCTCATGTTGATACTTAATTAGCTGATAGTAACTAATGACAAGTGTCCTGTAGCTGTCCAATTTGGGCTCCAGAAATCTGAGTGATGACATATGTGCAGTGGAGACTGATATATATATATATCAGTCTCCATATATATATATATATGTCAAGATCCTATGGCCAGTGTCATAACTGTATCCACAGAGGCAGAGAGAATGAAGCCTATAAAGAGACTGTAGTCACTAAAAGGTTATTGGTAACTTAGAGAGGAGAGTGTCAGTGGCTTAGGAAGAACAGAGGAGAACTGACAATAAGAATTGCTTTGGAGGTAAGAATGTAGAGAGTGAACCTAGAGGTAATGAGAAAGCAGGGTTGTTGGTGGGAAAGACTGTCTTTGAAGTCATCTAAAATGGTGATTCAGAACTAACAATGTTACCTCATAACAATGTTATAGAAAATGAGCTCTTTTCCCTAACCCAGCCTGTTACTTAGACACACCTTCTTCCTTCCTAGTACAGTATGCAGGTAAGGTGGCTTAGTGTGGACACTTAACATACATGTTAGTGGCATGTAAAACCATGACTTCTGGTGTGGGGGCTGATCTGGGTCCAGTTCTCTTCCACCACACAGCCTTCAGGAAAATGACTTTCCCAAGATGCCGAGTTGCATCTTCATGCAAGCAATGCGACAAATACTTCGGAGCATCTCCAAGGGCCAGGACTGGTGGTCAACCCTAAGTTCATCAGGGAATGAGGGAAAATGCTATATGCCCCTCATAGATGGTTGCTATACGTTATGAGATATGTAGATCCTCCAAAGACAGTGGTTGGTACGTGGTAGTTACTGCAGCTGGACTGTTGGGTTAGTGAATAGGGTGAAGCATAGGTGAAGGTCAAAGTGAAAGGAAGTGTGGCAGGTGAGGGCAGGGCTTCGTAAACTCCACCCACAACTCTTTCACACCCAAGGATTTTATACAACCCCCCCCCAGTATATAAGTAATAATAATGAAACACTTGCTAATAATGTATTATAAATAAACTCATTTTAAGATGATTCTTCACATGTAATTTTACCAGGCATTAAAAATGGAAACAGATTTGCATGCTAATGGGATGAATCCTTGTTTATTTTACATAAAGATTTAAATCCTAGCTGAATATTTGATACTATAGGACATAAAGCATCTTCAACGTTTTTTAGAGTTGATCAATACTTTGATTTTATAATCGTCAATGCTGAAAATACCACTTCACATAAATGCATAATACAAAGTGACAGAAGTATGCTTATGGCCCCTTTCAAAACTGTTGGAAATTCTGTGCTCATCACAGGCCAGAATTTATGTAATGATTTTTTTTTCAGTGAAATTCAAGTCAGCAACTCTAATATCAATTTTTCAAATCAAACATTCTAACAAAGTATGGTTGAAAGATATATGAATTTGATATTTACATGCTAAGAACTGAGGGTAGGAAAACAATAGTTTCCAATAGTCACAAAGGTACAGTAAAAATATTACACTCTTTAACACACAGTAGTCTCAAATCTGAGCCAAGGTATCGTGTTCATTGTACATGACACATGCAGGGTAAAGTGTTTATGTTATATGTTCTGGATGTTATGTGGTCACCAGGATAAGGCATTTATGCTTCCCATGAGAGAAATTAAGGGGCAGCTGTGGGAAGAAAAACTAGCTTAGGATTTGTACTTAAGGTGTGGTCCTAAAATCCCACAAGTTGATCAATGACAGAACATCCTCACCTCTCTACAAGATGGAGGCTTAATACCATGATGTAAAAGGTAAAAATGATGTATGTATATGTGTGTGTGTGTGTGTGTGTGTGTGTGTGTGTGTGTGTGTGTGTGTATCAGGATACAGAAGGATACATTGCCCTCAGGTCACTGGGCAATCATTTCTTGAAGATAAACTCTCTCAGGTATTTTAGTCCTGTTTTATAAGGTGTCTGTTCCCTGGATACACTCAAATCTATTGACTTTATGATCACTATGTTAATCTTGGTGTGCACAAGTGGACACTGTCTTCCAGATGCATCAGAAGCCAAAGGATTTTGTATTCCTTGGCCTTAGATCTTTTATATTTATTAATGTGACCTAAACTTGTATGTCACCTACAGTTCCTAGCTTGTGTTATACTTTTTATCTAAAGCTCCTATACTTTCTTGTCTGCATTATTGTTACACTGTTATAATAAACACTATGGTAAGAGTTTTCTTCAGCTTCCACCTAGAACGGATGTCAGGGCAGGAATCCACGGAGGAACTTGAAAATAGGAACTGAAGCAAAGGCCATGGAAGAATCTGATTACCGGCTTGCTCTTCTGTTTTACTTATCCTGCCCTCCCGTACAGCCCAGAGCTACGCTCCCAGTGCAGACCTGCCCACAGTGGGCTGGACTCTTCCATATCATTCATCAGTAATGACAGCACCCCCACAGACTCACCAGTAGGCCAATACTGTGAAAGTATTTTCTCAATTAAGTTCTCCTCTTCTCATTTGGCTCTAACTTGTATTAAGTTGACAAAACATTATCCAGGACAAATGTCAAGCTATGTATTACTGAATCTTATCTTTTTTTAATTGGAGGATATTCTTTGTATCCAAGCTAAAAAATATATTTGTGAGGAATTAAACCCAGGCATCATGACACATACCTGCAATCCTAACAGGTCCAGTGCTGAGGCAGGAGAATCATGGTAGAGTTTAGGCTGGGCTACATAGTGACACCCTATCTTACAACCCCCCCAAATGTACTTATTACTTTTAGCCCATTGTTATCATCCATAAAGATACGGACTTTTTATCCAAAAATTAGCTATGCTTCATGGACTTAGTTTTATTACTCTCATGTTTAATCGTTGCAACTCATATACATCATTGATAAGATCATTGATCAGTGTCAAATATAATCTTTACAATTCAGTACTTGAGACCTCCATTAATCTGCTCTCTGTGGGATCTTCATTTGGATATTAATTTAGTTGACTGGTATCTCGTTTACATTCTCCATTTCAACAGAAACATTGTAAAACTTCTGACTTATTTTGAGGTTCCCCATGTTTGTTAAGAGTTGCTCCATTTACCATCTCATAACCTAACCAAGAAAGGAAACCATGTCTTCTAAGTGAATCCTAAAGTAATTACTTTCTGTAACAGATAATCCAAATAATATATACACTTAGAGTGAATTATAAGATTTTATGTGGTCCAATAATACTGGACTCTGTATTTGCTTACAAGATGTTTATTGACTTAACATATGACAACTGGGAAACTAAAGTGGCAAATTACAGGGAATACCCCAACAATGCAGGTAAGTGGCCTTAATGCTCCAGTATGTATTTACAAGTGCTTTGTAGAAACTTTTATTGAGCATCAGTTACATTCCAAAGCTCATACAAGGAAGTTTAAAAGCAGTATCAACCCTCAAGAAACTCAGTCTAATAGCTAGATCTGTTTCATGAACCACCACAACAAAATCATAGTATAGTGTTAGAGTTATAAATAGAATCCATTGT
>JADRCC010578578.1:0-19398 GCA_019843855.1 Hylomyscus alleni
ATATACATATATGTATATATCACTATTCCTCAATGTAATTGTAGTGGCAGTAAAATCCTCTTCCCCTATTGATTCTGTTTTCTCACTATCAACCCGGTCATCTATTAATCATTTTGCTCTCTACATTGTATTATTCATTCTAAAATATTAAATATTTAGAATTCTATAATTTGTGAATTTTCTAATTGACTTATTTTATTTAGTGATATGCTTTCACTTCTTTCACAACGTCTTGTGGTTAAAAGGGCAATTTATTTTAATGTCAAATAATACTCATTGTGTGTGTACTAAGGACTGTAGCTTTACTTACTAAAATGTGTTATAGTTATTTCTAATTTTAGATAATTATTAAAAATGTACTATGAATATTCAAATTACCATGTTTTGTTCTGAATTAAACAATCAATCAAAGCCAGGCATGGTGACGCACGCCTTTGATTCCAGCACTTGGGAGGCAGAGGCAGGCAGATTTATGAGTTCTAGGCCAGCCTGGTCTACAGAGGGAGTTCCAGGACAGCCAAGGCGACACAGAGAAACCCTGTCTCCAAAAAAACAGAAAAAAAAATTTTTCAGATAAGTACCAAAGATCTGCATATCTGGATAGATCGCAAGAATGTATGTAATTTTCTAAGATACTGCAAAAGTAGGACTATGACTGTAATAGTTTTCATTCCTAAAAATGTGTATTTTTTCTGAAGTGTCATATAATTCAATCCTCTGTGAGTTTATGAGTAACTTATTTGTGCTATTATCTCATACATAATCATATGGGTCTCTAATAATATATGATGTATACATGCATTTATTTTTTCTACATATTTTCTTAGATAAATATATATTCAGAACTTTAATCCATTTTCATGCGGTATATTTTTCTTGACTCAACTTTTAGAGTTCTTTTGTAATGATTTATTTTAATCATTTACTTGATCAGATTAAAACAGACCAAGAGCATTAGTGAATCAGATGTTTGTGTATTTGTGAAATATTTTCATAACAGACTAACTGAAGAGAGAAGATCTACTTTCAATGTGGTGACACCACCCAAAGGCCAGGAGTCCTGGGTGGAATGAATGAAATGACAAAAACAACAACAACAAAAATAATAATCACTTAGGATAGGATTCTCCTTTCTCTGTGTCTGGATTTGCCCCAGATGCCGTATTTCTGCAGTCTTAATGCCAGACATTCTGACTGCCATGTCCTTTCCCATGTAAGAAGTGTTTTCTGTGATACAAGAGTAAATAGAATTACTTCCCTAAGGGAAGTGGTTTCTTTTTATCTATTTGTTTTTAGCACTAAGAAAATAATCAATTCACTATTTGAAACTGGGTATTTGGTAATTATTCCTGAAAATCTAGCTCTGTTGTTATTAGGACATCTAAACTTGTGTCACATAATTTTGAATACTTTGAAACAACAAACAATTAGAGAATTAGAATGAAGTAGGCAGAATTTTCAGGAGCTGAATACTAGCATTAAGAAGAACAAACTCTCAATAGCCAGTGCTTCACAAAGGCTTGTAGAGTGCTACACAAAACTCACTGGTGTCATACTGCAAGCAGTGTTTTTGTGTTTTGTGAATTCCACCAGCTAAACATGCAGTTTTGTCTTGAAATATGTAGTGTAAGCTAGTAGTTTCCATTTGTGCACAGCATGAGTCCAGATAGGGAAGGAATCAATTCTCTTGGCTCTGGTCCCCTTGGAACGGATCATTTTGGATTTCTGTCACTAAGCGGTATTTGGCCATCCCCATTCTGAGTACCAAATGGTTAACATGAATGTCAAAGGGAGTTGTATTTGAGTGTCACCCTTAGATTGGACTAACCCTTAAGAACTAGATTTGCAGTTGACATTAGTCCCCTCAATTCATAACTTTAAAGTAGGCAGTAGAATTTGTGTTATTTGTACCGTCTACTTAAAGTAAAAAGTTTTTATGAGTAGCCCTTCCTTTCTTGAAATGAAAAAAAAAAAAAGCTTATATAATGAAATCCATCTTGGAAAATTAGAGAAAAATAGCAAGATGTTTGTTGTTGGATTTACCATATCTTAGAACTCAAACTTAAAGTAATATTTTGTAGTTTTACATTCCTTTCTATCTTATTCAGTGGAAAATAGCATACTTTCTCCCAAGTTGAATGTTAAGTCATTTCTAATGTGTACTCAGCATCAAAAGCAAACATGTAATAAACATAGAAATAAAGTTTAGTTCTGCTAGTGAAACTTTAAAAAAGAAAGAAAGGAAGGAATAAAGAAAGAAAGAATGAATGAATGAAAGAAAGAAAGAAAGAAAGAGAGAGAGAGAGAAAGAAACATGGAAGAGAAACATTGTTCATTAATTTCCATAAAAGAACTAGGCGTCTCTTGGGAAACTGATATAAAAGCCTCTCACATTATATTCTGGGAAATACTCTACCCATCTTTTCTAATGCCAGGTAATTTGAGTGAATTGAACTATATAAAACACATTACAATGAATTCTTTCTGCAGAGGAAACTTAAATTAGGTAAGATTCATGCTATGGCATAATTATTTCTCACTTAATTATTAACTAGAATTGTTATAGTAAGCTGACTTGCCAGGGTGGAGTATACCCAAGGGGTCCTCCACCTGCTCAGAGGAGAAGGGGCGGAGCAATGAGGGAAGGATTGTGGGAGGGGATGACTGGTAGGGGGCAGTGAGCAGGATGTAAAGTGACTAAGTAAAAAGTAAAATTCAATTTAAAAACTAAGGTATATTCCTGAACAGGATATACATGAAGGTACAAAGATGATGTCCACATTTCAGTGATGATCTTGGGATATTTGAGGTGCTAAGAATGTGGTACATTTGCTGGGGAAACTTCAGCTCAAGCACAAAGTTACAATTATGGTCTGCAGGAGAGGGGAACTTGTGGTTACAGAAACTTTTTGGAATCTACATGATTCCATCAAATCCTGGGTGATAGACTTGGAGCTTGAGGATTTGGTGTTTATATGCCGAGTTTAAGTCTCCCATTTTTTTTTTTTTTTTTTTTGGTCTTCTGTTACTACCTTCCTTTTCATCCCTTTTGGAATAGGAGTGCTTTTTATATTTTATTTCATGTGGGAAGAAAAGTAATTTTTATTTGATTTTTGTAATGGATCAGGGAAGATTTTGAATGTGAGCTTTCGTGTGAAGTTAAAGTTATTAAGACTGTTTTTAAAAAAAAAAAAAAAAACTACACTGAATGCATGTTGAGTTATCTTAAGTCCATAGGGAGCAAGTATGAAATGTTATGAATTCTCCTAAATAGGCTCAATTATTCAAATGCTTGGTCCTCAGAGGGAGATATTGCTTTGGAAGGGAGTGGATCTTTTGGGAGATAGCAAGTGGGCACTGCATCATAGGCTTTGTGGGTTCCATGTTGGCCATGCTTCCAGCTCTCTTTCTGTTTCTTCTTCGTTATAAATACGAGCATGCTTCTGTGACTTATTCCTGCCCTCCCCAAATTCCTGACAATATGCATTCTCTGTCATGGCTGTACCATGTCAAACCATGAGACAAAATAAACCTCTCTTCCTTGAAGGTGCTTTTTGTCAGGTATTTAGTTTTAGTGACAAAAAAAATAAAATAACTAGAGTGTATTTGCTAATACAAGGAAAGTACTCAGGCATGTCTTAAATAACTATACCCCAAGTCCTTTGACTACATCCATCAATATGATATTTTAGGTTCACATCATTACTTTTAGTTTTAAATTATGATTGTATTTTATGTACTCTTGTTTTTTGGTTCGTTTGGTTTTTGGTTTTTCTTGGTTTTTCCAAGACAGGGTTTCTCTATATAGTGCTGGCTGTCCTGGAACTTATTCTGTAGACCAGGCTGGCCTTGAACTCAGAAATCCTCCTGCCTCTTGCCTCCCAAGTGCTGGGATTAAAGACATATGCCACAATGCCTGGCTTATTATTATATTTTAAATGTTAGTTTTTAGTATATTGTTTATGAGCTGTGGTAACATGATGAAGAACAATGAACAACTTGCAGATTAATTTTTCTCCTTCTACCATATTAGACGTGGGAATCAAAATCAGATCACCAGTCTCCTTGACAAGTGCCCCAGCCACTGGACAATCTCTTTAATAACACCATAATTATAATTACTGTAGGTAATTTATAGCTACATTTGTACTTTTAAAACCAAGGTTATTTTTTATTTCAATCTATATATTGTGTCAGGGTTGTCTAGCTATCATTTTGTAGATAAGTTTGTAACAATTCCTAAATTATTTTTGAGAAAAGTTGAATTTTAGAAAATGAAAGAGTTGAATTTAAAAGAGAAGAAAAGTAACATTTTACAGTCCTACAACTCACCTGCTGTTAAGATGAAGTTGTTTTAATATCATGATAAATAATTTTTCTGATTCTTATGGAGTATTTTTAGTCTTACCTCATGGATCAAATGAATGTATTTTTATATGTTTGTTTATAGATTACTCTATTCATTTTCTTAAGGTATACCATATGACCATGTCTTTGGCACGTGTTCAAAGGATTCAGTCTCCTACCACACAGATATTTGCTCAGCCAAGTTCATAGTCAATCTGTTCATAATAACTAGGACATGGAAACAACCTAAATGTCTTCTCAGAGATGAAACAATTGAAGACCCAGAATTGAACCCACACACCTATGGTCCCCAGATCTTTGACAAAGAAGCCAAAACTATCCAGTAGGAAAAAAAAAACAACAGTGTATTTAACAAATGCTTCTGGTTCAAATGAAGGTCTGCATGTAGAAGAATGCAAATTGACCCATTCTTATCTCCATGTACAAAGCTCAAGTCCAAGTGGATTAGGACCCCAACATAAAACCAGATATGGTGGATATAACAGAAGGGAAAGTAGGAAAGATCATCGAACTCATTGGCACAGGGGAAAATTTCCTGAACAGAACACCAATGGCCCAGGCTCTAAGAAAAACTATAGACAAATGAGATTTCATAAAATTGCAAAGCTTCTGTGAGGCAAAGGACACTGTCAACAGGACAAAACAGCAACCTACAGATTGGGAAAAGATTGTTACAAATAATACATCCTATAGAAAGCTAATATCCAAAATATACAAAGAACACAAGAAGGTAGACTCCAGAGAATCAAATAACCCTATTAAAAATGGCATACAGAACTAAACAAAGGATTATCAACTGCAGAATCTCAAATAAATGAGAAGCACTTAAAGAAATGTCCAACATTGCCGGGTGGTGGTGGTGCACGCCTTTAATCCCAGCAGTTGGAAGGCAGAGGCAGGCGGATTTCTGAGTTCGAGGCCAGCCTGGTCTACAGAATGAGTTCCAGGACAGCCAGGGCTATACAGAGAAACCCTGTCTCTAAAAACCACAAAAAAAAAAAAATGTCCAACATCCTTAGTCATCAAGGAAATACAAATCAAAACAACCTTGAGGTTCCATCATACTGGTCAGAATAGTTGAGATCAAAATCTCAGGTGACAGCAGATACTGGCAAGGATGTGGAGAAAGAGAAACACTCCTTCATTGCTGGTGGGATTGCAAGCTGGCACAACCACTCTGGAAATCAGTCTGGTTTTTCCCTAGAAAAAAAATGGACATAATACTACCTGAAGACCCAGATATAATATTCCTGGGCATATACCCAAAAGATGCTCCAACAAATAACAAGGACATATGCTCCACTATCTTTATAGTTATAATAGCCAGAAACTGGAAATTACCCAGATGTCCCTCAACAGAGGAATGGATACAGAAAATCTAGTACATTTACATAATGGAGTACTACTCAATTATTAAAAACAATGACTTCATGAAATTCATAGGCGAATAGATGAAACTGGAAAATAGCATCCTAAGAAAGGTAACCCAGTCACAAAAAAACAAACAAACAAACAAACCCCACACATGTGCTCACTGATAAGTACATATTAGGCAAAATATGAAATACCCACACTAAAACTCAGCATTTGAAGATCAGAAAGAAGGAAGACCAAAGTGTGGATGTTTCTCTCCTATTTAGAAGGGGGAACAAAATAATCACCAGAGGTAGACAGAGGGAGGGACTTGTAAGGGAGAGAAGAGGGGGAGGAGAAAAAGGGGACAGGATCAGATGTGGGAGAGGAGACAGGTGAGAAATATAGAGGGTCAGGGCACTGAACAGAGGTATGTAGCAGTAAGAGATGGGGAACTTGAGATAGCCACTAGAAAGTCCCAGGTGCCAAGAAAGCAAGAGAATCTCAGGACTCAATGGGCATGACTTTAGCTGAAATACCCAACAAAGGGGAGAGAGAACCTGTAGAGACCACATCCAGAGTTTAGGCACTGTTCCTGGGTGAAGCATGGGGTGACCCATCTATTTCAAAATATTAACCCAGAATTGCTCCTGTCTAAAGGAAATGAAGGAATGAAGAGTAAATCAGAGACTGAAGGAAAGGCCATCCAGAGACTACCCTACCTGGGGATCCATTCCATATAGTCACTAAACTCAGACACTATTGTGTATGCCAAAAAGTGCTTACTGACAGGAGCCTGATATGGTTGTCTCCTGAGAGTCTCTGCCAGAGACTTACAACACAGATGCAAATTCTGTAGCCAACCATTGGACTGAGCACAGGGATCCCAATGGAGGGGTTAGAAGGACTGAAGGAGTTGAAGAGGTTTGTATCCCCATAGGAAGAACAACATTATCAACAATCCAGAACCCCCCAAAAGCTCTCAGGAACTGAACCACAAATCATGGCTCCAGCTGCATATGTAGCTGAGGATTGCCTTATCTGGCATCGCTGGGAGGGGAGGCCCTTGGTACTGTGGAGGCTCAGTGCCCCAGCAGAGGGGAATGCTAGGACGGTGAGTTGAGAGTGGGCAGGTGGATGGGGAAGCATCCTCACAGAAGCAGGAGGGAAGGGTATGGAAGAGGCTTTTGTGGAAGAGAAACATAGAAGGTGGATAATATTTGAAATGTAGGTAAATAAATCAACCAATAAAAAAGAAAACAAGAGAAAATTTTGGTAAACATATACAATGGAAAATTATAAATTTTCTTAAAATATTAAAATGAAATTTGCTGGTAAATAGCTAGAAGTAGAAAATATTATACTGAGTGAGGCAATCTAAACCCAAGAAAGAAGAACTGCAAGTTCTTTTACAAGTTTGGTTCCTAGTGTAAATCTGCAGATATGAGTATATGACCCACAAAAACCACAGAAACCAGGAAAGTAAGCAGTCGCTGTGGGTATCAGATTGTAGAAGGGCAAATCGAACAGAATATCAGTGATAATGAGGAGAAAAATGGAAAAATTGGGAGTGTTTACCTAGAAGTGTGGTTAATACAGAAGGATGGAAAGTAAGGAGGGTTTGAAAAAAGTCATAAGGAAGCATATTATTTTGTTTTTCCCTAAATTATCCCTAAAATGATATTACCGCCACCACAAAGCATAAACTAACTTAAAAATACTAGTAAGTATGAGAAACTTCCTTTAGAATTGTAGTGGAGTGTAAAAGACTTCCAAAGCAACAGAGATTATTACCCCTGCCCTTAGTTGCTTCCCAAAATTGGTAGTCAATTCTGTTGCTCAAGACAACACTTTGGGCACAGGATTCAGAGTATTTGAGCTGGATCTGATTTAAATGTTTACTCCTTGAAAATCAGCTTTCACGGTGCAGAAGGTGCTATGCAAGCTACCAAGAGAAGTTATCAATAGTATTATCTAGATGTGATGTCTTTGTATGTTATCTCTAAGGTTGCAATAGTGGCATTCATAATTTCATTGTAATCAACAGCAGTCTAATTAGATTTAATGCTCACTCAACTGGAAGAAAATCATACCTGGTACTGCCAACATAGCCAAAAATCTGTGAGTAGTGAAGCCATACTTCTTAGAAGAAAACCTACTTCTAAGGTTTACTAAGTCTTTTTACTAAGTCAGTGTAACTCCTAACTTCTTTATAAATACTTAGCTTATACTCTCAGATAAGTGTGGCTCTCATCACTGGCTCTTCTCTCCTTACAGTTAAGAGAAACCAAGGCAGAAAAACAAACCTAGTCAGAAAATAGTGACGAACAGGAGCCTGAGATGCCCTGACTGAATGGATACGTCTACATCCCAAGTTCCACACCTATGTCTCCAGTTCAGTTTATAGTTCTATGCAACAAAGGCATGCAATATCACTCAATATCACTTATTTCCTTCCATTTGCACTGCTTGCTCATATTGAAAAAAATAGATAAAAATAATATTTATCAACATGTGTTGCTTTTTAACTACAACTTATTCTTAGTTCTCATACAGGATTAGTGAGATGAATCATTTTTAGTTTTCTATTTATTATACATAGTTATGAATACACATTTATACTTAAATTCTAATATTTATCCACATTGCTAATCCTTTATTTGCTGCCAAGATTGAAAATAGAGTCAATTCTTGGTTATGATGCATGTGTAATTCTAATATATTATTCAATAGAAGTTTGGAAATATTGAAATTACCATCAATTTTCTGGTTTGAGTAGAACAACTCACAACAGTTCTATTTAAGGGACACAAATCAAAATTACATTTGACTTCTTTCTACTTCTGTTGTCTAAGGTCCAGCTTCTGAGAAAACATGAATAATAATAATAACAGCAAAAATAATAGTTTTTGGTGTTAGCCAACAATATATTAGAGTTGATTCAGAATTAAAGGACACTAAGTTTGGTATATATTACCCTTTCTAGTCTGTGTGTGTATATGCTTGTTCTGTATGATATGCTTTTAAATCCTATCAGTATAGCATATATTTATATTCTTGTAGCTACATCAATGTTTTAATTTATTCTATCCTTAAGTCTATTAGAATAAAAGTATATTTTATGATATTAGGCTATTATTTGCTGAATTATAAATATTATGAAAAATAATATTAATAAGCATCCATGTGAAACATTATTTTAATACTTTTCTAGCCAAAATAAAATTTAATTCTTACTACTATTATTTAGCTTCATGAATTTATTTCTCATGCCTTAACTTGCTTTCAAATATGAGACACATTCTTAAAATTATTCATAATGTTTTACAAAGATATTGCTTCCGAATAATTATCAAATAATCACCTAGTCCTTCCTAGTCCTTCCTAATTTTAGACATATTGAGCAATGAGCAAGACTGTCTCATGATGAGCATAGTTTACTCATTTTTCAACATTCTATCAAATATTTCTAAACCTTCTTGAAAAAAGCAAGCCATACCCATGACTCCTAAAAGCACCTGCCTATAGATATGCAAGCAAAACAAAATTTATGCTATCCTGTTCTCTCGGAGCACAAGTTCTATTCAAAACAAAACACAAAGGAAGTTTTATCTCATTGTCATCCCAACTCAATACACTGAACTAATCAACTATAGACAAATGAGCTTCAATAGCCTAGTTTGCCTTTGAAAGTATGATAATGTATAACAGATGATTATAAAAGTCAAAATAATTCATAATTATGCTTCTCACACAGTACTATGACTCTGAGTGTATGTTTTAAGCATTAGTTTGAAGTCTGGTTCACAGATGGTACTCTTGTATTAAATGTGTGAATAAACCTTAACTGATCTTATCATTGCCAGTTTCTATCAAGCTCTGTGACATTTAGATATGAAGAAAATATGAAAGCATCCTTCACAAATATCAATACATTAGTAAAAGAAAATATTGCTCTAATTTCAAGACAAATAACAAAACAGTTACATTACAAACATATTTAACAAGAAGCAGTTACTATACATCTTTGCAAATGCATCTATGGGTATAGAGGAAAGAATAACCAACTCCTGTTCAGAAGGATGGTATGTGTGCCCCTGCATTTGTGAAAGATGTCTTCAATATCTGTGGAATGTACAATGGAACCTGAAGGAACAGCATATGTAAAAACAAAGATAACAAAGACATATATGCATTGGTTTGCCTGGCATACTGGGGAATTCAAGGAGCTGAATGTATTAAAAGCATTGTTTGTGAGAACTGACTACAGAAATAAGGTGGAATATGAGTCAAATAATATGGAAAACAGTAAAAACATTAGACATTTGAGTCAATTTTCTATACTCATATTTTACACATTAGATTTCTCTAAAACTTGTCTTCATTTTCAGAACATCTTACACTCATGTATGAATTAGTCACTGGAAACATAATGCTAAAGACTTTTATTTTCCACAACTCTAGGAAATATGAGGAAATAAAGAGCTTTAGACATATTGTGGTTCTTACTCTCTACCCGAAATAAATAAAATCAAAGTACAAAGTAGCATAGAAAACCAAAATGATGTTTCTCCTAATCTGTCAATATTCTAGCACCTTACCCAATTATTTTTTTACTTGAATTTCAAAGGTAGTATTTGTATGATTAAAATTCTGTGCTATCAACAAAGCAGATTCCCCCCCCCCCGCCCCAGAGCTCCCAATGACTAAACAACAAAAGAGTACACATTGAGGGATCCATGGCTTCAGCTGCATATGTAGCAGAGGATGGTCTTGTCTGGAACCAGTGGGAAGGGAGGCCCTCAGTCCTGTGAATGCTCAATGTTCCAGTGTACGGGAATGGTAATGTGGTGAGGCAGGAGTCTGACATGGAGAATCGGGGAGCACCATCATAGAATTGGGGGGGGGGATGGGTTAGGGAGTTCTTAGAAGATTAGCTGAGAAGGTAGATAACATTTGAAATGTAAATAAATAAAATAATCAATAAAATAAAAGGAAAAAGAAAAACCTCAATTGATTGGCATGGGGAAAAGATAAATTAGTTGAAAGACTTTTAACATGTAAGAATATTTATAATTTGTTTTTCCTTCAAAAAATAGGTCTTTGTGAATTGTACCAAAGTGAATTAGATATGTAGAGCTAACTTAATACAAACCTAAATAGAGCAAATGATTGGAATAGATAATAGATATAGAGGTTTAAACTCAATTGACATATTAACTTTAAGAACCAACTACAGAAATAGTAACAGTAACCATTTTGTTAGGAGTAATTGAGAGGTTTGTAATATAATTCAAATAGCCACCAAGAGGTTATTAATTTTTCAAAATATCTTATAAAATAAAACATATATCCTAAAATTAATTATATAGTTCTAGTTTGATATTAACTTATAATACTTTATTTTAATTGTACTGGGTTTAGCCAATTGCTTTATACTTCAATGAAATTTCTACTTCACAGTGAATATTACTATTATGATCTATGTTATTTTCTTTAAGAAAATTTAAATTATTTGTTATTTTAATAACATACTGATATAGATATCAAATGTGCTCTGTGGCGTGATGGCCATTTGAATTTACTGTACAGAAGACACCTTTCAAATCTTCTCCCTTTTTGACATACTGAAGGTTCCAAATGCCAAGTCTCATGGAGTCTCTATATATTCCTAACTAGTAAGTCTATGGTGCAATACTATCAATTAATATAACTGGAGGAGAAAAGAAAGCATTCATTGTTTTATGTCTCACTAATCTTTACTCATATAACTGCCTCCATACATTAGTCATTTTAGGCAACAAACTCTAATTGTTTCACATAATTTCCAGGGGACAAGAATTCAAGTCCAGATTAACTGAATTCTTTTTCATCTATCTATCTTTTGATGTACCACTCAATAAATCAAAAGGGATTATGGTCAGCCTAATTCTTGATGTATAAGAAAATACAATTTCAAGCTACCTCAAATGGCTATTAAAGAGCACCTTCTATTCCTATACATTTCTATCTCCATTGTGTTAGTTATAAGTAGGATTTGGATCTATATATCAATGTGAGAAGGAAAGGCAGAAGCAATGAAAAGGACATATAATGACTTCTGTTTCCCATGGGTCCATCAAGATGTGAAGACCAAGTGGCAGAACTCATTCTTGACTATTTAAAAACTGGGTCTTGGTTGTGTATTTCTGATGTGAGTTATGCTGAGTTAGGTAAAATGTCATTGTTCAAAAAGTTCTCATGTGATTTTCTTGATTTGAGACACTGACTGTAAACTCATAACTTCTGAGATCCCAGTACTATGACTGACTAGTTAATTTGTTTTGCAAATTTACTTTGATAAACTCTGGAAAGTGCTATAGTTGTGATTAAAGTTTTTTCAAGAAGCATGATATTGAAACAAAGGACAATGAAAAAATAAACATGGTAAAGTCCGAGAATCTCAAACAAGAAGGCTTCAGGTTCACAGAACATGAAACCATAACTGAACATTGATGTATAAAGAGGAATTGAGAACCTTTACCATGCTCAGGTAGTCGAGATTTCTAGACTTTCATAATATGGAAGTGCTAGAACTCAAGTCTCCAGACCTTCCTCTTCCAAGAGGCTAGGCAGATGTTATTCAAAACTAGATATCTCCCTACATGCTTGGTCTATCTGGAGTCTACAGCTTCCAAGACTATATGTTGTGCTGGGTCTTCAGCAATATGAGTCATTACTTGTATAAATCATATGTGGCATGTTCTCCCACTGTGAACAATGGAGACAGGTAGAAATCAAACAAAGGCCAACTAACTTAGTTGTACTATATCAAGAATCTATCTTCATCTTGGTCTCATCTGTCAGTGAAAGGATATGTCTTCTCTTTCCTTTTATACTCTACACTTTATAGCAGCACAGTTGATATTATCACCTTTATATTCAAGGAAACTCACTTTCAGATGTGTAAGTCTAAAATGCTATCTAGAATACAATGTACTGTGCTAACATGGTCAAAGTAAAAATGCAGTGAAGAATGTAGTGTGGAATAAAAAGGTATTAATACTGCCACTGTGATAACACTTCTGCATTTAAATTTATTGTCTAAATATAGAGTATACATGTCAATCTTACCTTTTCAATAGACAATCTTAGTATAGCCTACTTTTTTCAATGTTGAGGGCTGAGCTCATGAATTACCAAATGCTAGCTAGTACTCTGTTACCAGAGCATATGCTGAACCCAGATGATAGACATTTTTATAAAGTAAGACTATAGCTTTTACCACAAGCCATATTACTACTTAATAAATATGAATTATTTCATACCTTTCATAATGAGGTCATGGGTGCACCTCAAAATTTCCTGTCTTACATCTTAAACCTTTTATTTTGGTGTAAGTGAAGTACTGAAAAAATTGGTATTACTCTTTTGTTTAATTGAGAATTTTGTAGAATCATTGGCTCTTTGCTCCCACCATATGCCCTCAACTACTTAAAAGATGCACACTCTCCTGAGAATCTAATTTTTTTCTGACTCTGATTCACACCTGCAGAATCTGCTTCTGTACTGTGTGTTGATCAGCGAGAGGTGTTAGCCCTGGCTCAACATTTCCTCTGGTGCCTGCTGTTATACTGGGAAACTTGCTCCTAAATCTTTGATCATACATGCTGTTAAGAGCAGATGTCTACAGAAGAAAGATTCATCACTTCTCTTTGTTGTTCAACCTTGTAAATATGCTTTGATAATTTCTAAAGTTGGGAGAATAGAGATTTTAATATTTACCTACAAACTTTTTCCCAAAGATGTTAAAATTCACACAGATGTTGAGGCTAACTCTGTATTTGATTAAAAGCCTTTATGTTCTAAACCTCTTCTTTAACATTAAAACTTGGTAACTAAATAATTCTATCAATTTTAGTTTTGTCTTACATCAAAATTGGTTCTTTATCATGACAGTCTGTGGTTAAAGAGAAAGTATGACTTCATTATAGTTTTATCAGATAGTGTCCAGCAGGAATACTCACTACCTACCATTCTAATCCTAACTACTGTTTCCCAGGCATAAATTAGGAAAACTGGGTTTATATGATTGAGATCATCTAAGAAAAATCTATACAGAGTTTTATTCATATTTTACATTTGGGTCTTTTCATAGTTGCACAGCATCTACTTTCATATTCAGGATTCACAGGTTTATATGAACACTAATAATTATTCTATTTGATTTATACCTTTTAATTTTACTGAATTATTGAGTTTTGTGATACTGCATGGTTTTAAATGTAATTATTACTATCTCCAAATGTATTCAGGGTAACTTTTTCTTACCACAAAGTTTACAAACCTATTCTTATTCAACCACAAATTAATTCATACTTTGTATATAATTTAACAAATGTTTATTTTTAAATGATTTAGGGGTATCATTCATATTTATCAGAGATTTGTCAACCATTCCTTCTTGTTCCAACTCAGTATAAAGAAACTGCAGGGGGCTGGAGAGATGGCTCAGCAAGTAAGAGCACACGACCATCCGTAATGAGATCTGATGCCCTCTTCTGGGGTGTCTGAAGACAGCTACAGTGTACTTACATATAATAAATAAATAAATCTTTAAATAAGAAAAGAAACTGTAATACTAGCAAAGTGGCAATCAGGTCCAGGAGATGCTGTCTCCCTTTTGTACCTAGAGATCAAATGCCCTTTTTGTCAAGAGAATTGAGTATAGGATTTACATTAAGCTTTAGTATAAGTGCTAGTTATCCTGTCAGTTTCCAAAATCCATCCTTAATCTGTAGAACAAAGAGTGAAGCCCATGACACAGGAGTCTTCTGTCTTTCTCACAGATGACACATTCCTCATCTGAGGAAGTCTCAATACTTGATAAAACTCGTATGCTGTATATGCTACAGTTTCATCCATTTCTGTTTCAAAAGAACTTCCCCCAGTGTGGCAGCCCAGGGCTCTTCTCGGATGAGGTCTGATGACACAGCTGTGGAAGCACAATCTAATGGGAGAGCTGACTCAAGTGACTCCATGCTGATCTCTGACATTCTGTAATTAGGGCTCTAATGGACTAAAGCACTTTGCAAGTGAAGAAAAGAAGAGCTTTGAAGAACCTCAGAGCTAAGTACACTGGTGACAAATGGAGGGGAATAAGGTGGCTTAGGACAACTGCAAAAAATGTTGACCCTGAAGAGCATCCAGCTCAGGGGCTTTGGGAGAGAAGCTGATGTTGTTGTGGTCTTGGAAAAATTTACCAAGATCAAAATCCTTTGAGCTAGCAAAAGCTACTTGAGAAAGTGGTACCAGCCCTAAAGCCCATACCCCTAAAGCCCAGGAGAGGTGGCTCTAAGTCACAGATATCTGTACCTTGGCAAACTTATGGCTATGACTGAGCTTAGATAGACCCAACTTAGGTGGGATGAATCCTATAGGAGAAAAAGAAAATTGGATGCCAGCAAGGGGAAGGAGAAGAAGATGGGTGCCACCAGAAAAAGGAAGAAGAGGAGGAAGATGGGTGCCACCAGGGAGAGGGCGAGAGGGACAAGGGTGGGTGCCTCCAAAGGGAGGGGGAGAAAGATTGGAATGGGTCAGAAGAACAGAAGGACAATATCCATCTATCTGGCAATGGTTTTAACTGGTTAAAGACTGGGAATCAGCCACAAAGCAGCTACTGCGAATTCAGCCCCAAGCTAACACTTCTCTTCATCAAATTCTACACTATGGTCAAGGCTGAAGCCAATGAAATTATATTTTAAACCTTTCTCATATTTCTTTTGTTGTTGTTTTGGTTTTATATCTTCAAGACAGGGTTTTCTCTTTGTAGCCCTAGCTATCCTGGAACTCACTCTGTAGAGCAGTCTGGCCTCACACTCAAGGGATCTGCTTGCTTGTGTTTTCTGAGTGCTGGATTTAGAGGTGTGCGCACCACCACCCTCCTGCCTTTCTCATGTTTCTATGCAGAAAATATTCAAATAGTAAAAGGTACCAATAACGACATGTAATCTGTTTTAAGTGTAGATATTGGTCCCTTTAAAATAAAATTAATGAAAAGAATAGATTAATCATTTAACAACAATAAAGGCTATAAGAACTAAAAATAAATAAAAACATAAAATAAAATGGTTAAGAGACAGTAACAACAATACCATCCTGCCTCAACAACTATTAAAAAACTATTAAAAAGCACTTACAGTTTCTCATAAATAACAATAAGCAGATAACTATAATTTATATGAACAGTGAAGTACATCTGAAAGCTGGTAAAATGAACAGAAAATTAAAATGAGTCTCAAATTTAAAGTAACACTCCATGTTAGAAGGAATGAAAAAAAAAAAGGACAGTTGCTTCCAATACATGAATCATAGCATCTTTCTACTATGTTGCTTCATTCTGAACTATGTTCATGAAGAATAAAATCAGGAGGATGAAAGTGAATTGGGTGTAAAAAATAGTTTATCATGGGTGAGAATCCCAGGTAACAATATAGAAAAAAATTGAATATATGATATGTCTTTTGTAATTTTGTTGTGGTTCCAGAAAGATGAAAATTATGCAACCAGAAAAGAAGAATGAACAAGATTAGTTCAGATAACTTCATATACAGTGTGAGTTGTACTGGACAATTAATTACTAAACACACAATTACAGAATCTATACTTAAGCATATGTAGTTGTCGGGCAGTGATGGCACACACCTTTAATCCCAGCATTTGGGAAGCAGAAGCAGGCGGATTTCTGAGTTCCAGGCCAGTCTGGTCTACAGAGTGAGTTCTAGGACAGCCAGGACTACACAGAGAAACCTTATCTTGGAAGAAAAAAAAAAGCATATGTGTTTGAACAAAGCATATTTTCATTTAAATAACAAGGTCTACAAGAACATAAATTCTATGCATTTTTGATTATTTATCAATAATTAAGTATTCAACTGTTCAACTTTTGAAACCAAAGGGTATTGTAGTTCTCAGTTTTAATACTGTTATTGTCATACACAAAAACAAAGGCCCAGTACCTTTTCTCAACATGAACACATACTAATATAGTAAAGCCTATGCCTGTTTTAAAGAGACCACTTTCTGAGCTCATCATAATAGTGATTCTCTCAATCCCTTTTCCATGTATTTTGAGATGTAGATTTTAATAATTAGAAAATCCCTTGGATATTTAATGTTTATATCATTTACAGAGAAGAAACTGATACAGTAAAAAGAATCCTTTATCTTTTCCTCATAATTTCTAATTTTTCCTTTTCTATTTAATACACGTTTCACTTTTTATCTTGTATGTCTGAACTACTTCTTTTCTGTACTTCCAAAGACTTAGTCAGCAGAATATAAGCGGCATTGTTAGAAAGTGCAGAACCTATTGACAGTAATAATGCTGTGCTCAGCATGGAGGTGTGAGCTGCATAGTGGATTTATTACTTTTTACAGTAATAAACTAAATGTTTATGCTCTGTATTTGGATAACTTATATAATAATTCTATAGCTAAAGCCTGGATTTATGTTAAAATCTGTAAGGAGTTCTAAAAGGTATTTTAATAGGATTTCATTGTAGTTTTTCAAAGTGTATATTAGAAAGAACATAACATGACAGGTGGAGTTGTCAGCTATATATGGACACTGGGAAAATAGTCATCCTCTCTGTATAGTATAAATTTAGGATACATCCAGGAGTATCCACTCCTGAATCCACTCCTGAGTTTGATCCACTCTCTTTTAATTTCTGCCAGTTTTGTTTATGGGATTCTCTGAATATATTTTCATTAATCTTCATTACTAAGAGTAGATTTTATCTCTTGACCCTTTTTTGTAGTGACACATTTTATATAGGGACCATTACATTTCTTTTTTTTATTATTAGATGTTTTCTTTATTTACAATATCTCCTTTCCCAGGTTCCCCTCCAAAAAAAATAAATAAAATAAAAAGCAAAAACTAAAGCAATCCCCTCTTCTCTCCCCCCTCCCCCTGCTCACCATCCGATCCCCTCTTGCTTACTGGCCCTGGCATTCCCCTACACTGGGGCATAGAACCTTCACAGGGGAAGGTTCTCCTCCCATTGATGACTGACTTGGCCATCCTCTTCTATATGCATGCTGCTGGAGCCATGAGTCTTCCCAAGTGTACTCTTTGGTTAGAGTTTAAGTCCCTGGGAGCTCTGAGGGTACTAGTTAGTTCATATTGTTGTTCATGCTAAGGGGCTGTAAATCCTTCAGCTCCTTGGGTCCTTTCTCTAGCTCCTTCATTGGGGACCCTGTACTCAGTCTAATGGATGTATTTATTCTCCCATATATTACACAATGACTACAGTTACCCCTTCTCCTCTCCTGCCATTCCCTTTGCCTCCACCCCTCTTTTCCAAATACAATTCTCCTTCATTTCCCTCCAGAAAAGGAGAGGACAACCAAACCAAATGCTATCAACCAAACATGACATGTCAAGTTGTAATAAGGCTTGCATATTCTTTCATATTTAGGATAAAAGAGTGTTGGCTCCCCCACCACCACCAGCTCTACAGCAGAGTTGACAGCCTAAGATTGAAGGCGGCCACCTGCTGGGGCTAAACAATGGCCCACTACTGGGCTTTGAAGACTAGAGGCTGGAAGTTACATCTAGCTGCTGACAAGCCTACTTGCCAGAGGACATACTGAGTCCCAAAGGTGCCTACTTGCCTGAGATCTTTGGATTGCAGAGATCCAAAGATCACGTCTGAGACTGTGTTTATGTTATGCCTATATTTTATTTCTGGAGATTTCGGTTTCATTTCTTACCTGCCTATATAAGCTCAAAATGCCCCTAAGTAAATGATGCCTTGATAAAAATTTACTTGGCATCCATCTCTTTTCTCTTGACAGTTTCATTTCATAGGTCAGTATCTAACCTCCAGCTGAAGCAAACACAGACCCGAGTGGAGCTGCAGGCCGGTTTCACTCAAAAGAGACCAAAACGGTTGGAGGAAAAGGGTCTCAAAAGCAGGCCAAAGAGTCAGAGACAGTCTCCAGTCCCAATGTTAGAATCTCACAAGAAGACCAAGACGTCATAACTCTAACATATATGCAGAGGACCTAGGCCATGAAGACTTCCCAATTGTCACTTCAGTCTCTGAGCCTAGGCTAGTTGACTCTTGTGATATCCTTGAACCATATGGATTGTAAAATAATTTTCTCCCTCTTCCACAGGATTGCCTGAGCTCTGCCTAATGTTTGACTGTGAATATTTGTTTCCATAAGTTGCTAGATGAAGCCTCTCTGATGACAATTTGGTTAGGCATCAGTCTATAAATATAGAGGAATGTTAGGAATCATTTCATGGTCTTTTTTATGGGTGTCTAGGCTGTCCAGTCTTTGGCTCCTGGCCCCCCCCAAGCAGTGCCAGTGATAGGTACCCACTTGGAGCTTGGATCTTTCATTAGACTAGTCACTGGTTGGCCATTTCTACAATTTATATGCCATGTTTACCTCAGGATATTTTGCAGACAAGTTAAGCTATAGGTCAAGGGGTTTGTGGTTGGATACCTTAGTGCCTACACTGAAAGCCACGCCTGGTTACAGTAAATGGTCATTTCAGGTTCTATTTGATCCATTACTAGGAGTATTAGCTATGATCACCCTCACAGATTCCTCAGAGTTGCCATTGCACTAGGTTGTTTCTCCCTTATTCTCAAAATCCCTCTCACCATTCCATTTTTT
>JADRCC010578579.1:0-13741 GCA_019843855.1 Hylomyscus alleni
TTTCATGTAGGGGGCATAAAACAACACAACCACTTACTTTCAAGACTGAAATACACGACTTGAGTTAAATGTCATCGATGAACTGATGTAAATTCAGGGGCAATTATTAA
Source organism: Hylomyscus alleni (assembly GCA_019843855.1). NCBI lineage: Eukaryota > Metazoa > Chordata > Mammalia > Rodentia > Muridae > Hylomyscus > Hylomyscus alleni. The sequence goes on from JADRCC010578579.1 coordinate 111, forward strand.
ACAGTTTTTCTTAATTTTATTACATATCAGAAAATATTTTAGAGAAAAAAATTAGCTCACACTAGCCCCAATGAAAGTTCTCTTTTTTCCTAATTCCCCTAACCTCATTCTTCCAGGGCTGGCCTGTAGTTTCCACTTTTGGAAGTTACTAGCATCAGCCATCAGTCCTGTGTAGAAAAGTGCCAAATAGGGAATAAAGAGAAGTTTAAAAAGGGGATGGGTAGGTGGGAGGGGAGACTATTTTAGTTTTTGTAATGATCTTTATTTTTGCCAAGAGAAATATAATTTTCTGGTTTTACTTTATTATTATTATTATTATTATTATTATTATTATTATTATTATTATTAATCAACAAGCCTCATTGATCATGTAGTCTCTAAACTGTAGTCGACACTGAGCAACGAACACTCCCAAATTTGATTTTAAGCAGATGAGCTATGTGTGATAATTATGTTTCTAAAGGTTGAAGACATGTTACTGAAATGACAGATGGTATTTTAAAACTCAGGGTCCCCGATTACCTGTCCATTCATTCGTTTTTTTTCAAGTGTTTGCCACCCGGTACTTTAACAGTATCAAAAAGCTAGGTTTTATGTTCAGTTCAGGACGTAAAACAGAAGAAATTTCATAAGAAGAAAAGGGGACATACTTCTCAAGAACGATTTTTATTTTACAACGCCAATCGAATATCCTTGGGGCCTTTTCCCGTTGGAAAGAATTTTAACACTTGCCTCATTGACAAGCAATCCACGGAATGGTTAGTCTGAAAGAAATTTCTGTCTCTCTTTGGTTTTTGCACTCTACTACTCAATTCAAGTCATTGAAAATTGTCGGAGCAAGGAATCCATAGTAAAACAAACATGAACTTTAATAAAGAGAAACTTCTTATAAAGTTTGCTCCCACACAGAACTCGCTGTAGTAGAGTATATTAAGATTGAAAGGAAATTAATTCGGAGGATGTGTGAGAATCTACGTATTTCATGGCACAACCCTGAACGATTCGTTAAAGAAAACGAAAACATGGATTTAGGAATATATAATTCCCTTAAGAGGATGCATTAAAAAGAATCTTTTTTTTTTTTTTTTTTTTCCAAAAAAGCCTTCCTTTCCTTTAGGATCGCGGAGCAAGTTGGGCGAGGCCGCCGGGACCCGCCCACAACCCCACCCCTTGTAGCCCCCCACTGCGACGCGGTTCTCCAGTTACGGAGGGAACGCCCATTTGTATGCAAAATAGCACGCACGACATTTATTAACCGAGCCAATGAGTAAGCGGCATCTCCCCCTGAAGAAGGTGGAGCCAGGGACCCCAAGCGACGCCTCGCCGCGCCCGCCTCCTGATTCTCCAGAGGCGGGCGCTGGGCGGAGAGAGAAACACCCAGGCACTTTATTTACATGCAGCCATACTATTGGCTCAAGCTGAGAACGGCGGTGGGGGGAGGAGCGGGGAGAGGTCCAAAGTGAAGTTCAAGGATTGGTCTAGCAAACGATGACGCAAAAAGGCATAATCAGCAAACGAGTATTAAACTAACGCCCCTCCCTCTAGTTCCACCCAGTAATGAACAATCCAATGAAAGACGAGCCTGTGCAGAAAATTTCTTGGATATGTAAATAACAAATCTAGAACTTATTTAAATATTTATGAAGAGGAAGGGAGGTATAGGGTGTCTCCAGGAAGCGTTTCTGATTGGCTGATTTTCTCAAGGGCGTATTAGCTGTTGAGAAGGAGCAAGCAACTCGATCAACTACATTATTGATTATTGTATTCCTGGCTTTATTTTGCCTTCCTTCCACCTATTTTCTTTCTCTGTAATTGTTTGCGTGTGTAGTCCAAGCGGCCCAACTTTGTCATGATTCCGCTGCTGATATATTTTCTTTTTCGTAACTCAAGCTCTATTTTCATCGATTTTTAAAACGCAAAGATCTGGACAGATGGAAACAATTAGAAGCTCCGCTCTGTCGTCGTGTATAATCTTATTAGTTTAATGGGTCACAGGGCGCGGGACCTATTTCCTATGGATCAAAGTGAAAACAAACACGGTTAATATCCCATTTTGTTTTAGAACCAAATCGGATCGTGTTCCCTCTGTTGGTCGTGGTAATGACAATATTAAGAGAACTTAGGTTGCCTTGAAGTTTAGGAGGAAATGGACCCATTGAAATATTCTAGTTTAAAAACGAATTAGTATTACCACCAGGTAGCTGGCTGCAAGCTTTCTGACCACTCTTGAGTTTATCACAGTAGCATGGCTATTAAGGATTTCTGCGTTTCTTGGTTTGATCTATTGCCTTAATGAAGTGAAAAATCCTGCATAGTTCCCTGCTAATTATATTACCTTCTCGGGTTCCTCTATTCCGGCTCAGTGCGAACACTGGAGTGCTTGGTGCAATTTTCAACTACAGTTTCTTAATAATTTCTTTTTAAATCTGTGGATGGTGAGAACAGACCTTTTATTTTTTATTTTTTTATTCTCAGAATTTACTTGATGAGATTTCCTTGTATAGTTCAGGCTAATCTCCAATTCTTGATCCTCCTGTCCCAGCTTCCCCAGAACTGAAATTATAGGCGTGCATCATGCCTGGACAGAATCGCACTGTTCTCCTTATTATTAAAATTAGTGAGGCAAACAACCTGCACCCAAAATTTAGTATTCCATTTTACCTAGTTCTTGACCACTTTAAGGCCAGCATTAAGACTCCTGAGCGTCAGTGGACCCCAGGTAAGAATCAAACTGTAAGGAAATTGTTCTCCCATTTTGAGTTGTATTTGGCTGTGCTATTCTGAGGCAAAAATATAATCTAAGCACCTACAGGGTGGGCCAGGGTCTCTCTTCTTAGCAAAATCCTTCTCTTTAAGACCCTCTCCCCTGCAGTAACTTCTCACTCTAATAAATTAAATGTGACCACAGTGTGGTCCATTAGCTTGGAGTGTGAGGTGATGGCGCCTGTCAAAGGTGGCTGGCCCACTACAAACCCTTAAATATTCCTACAGATAATAAATATCTGGGCAAGGAACGGATGTAAATAATAGGTTCCTATTCCTTTAAACAAAACAAAACAAAACAAAAAACCTCTGTACCACAGCGATGAATAAAGGCACCTCAGAGCCGAGTCCCCACAAAATGGGTAGTAGAAGGACCAGATCTTGAGAATTCTTGATCCAAGGGCAGGCCCCTCTGGCTCAGCAGGAACCAGAGCCAAAGTGTATATAACTCACCCAGGCCTTCAGGAAAGTAAACACACTTACAATTTTGTTTCCACTTTTACATTTACATTCATTTAAAGAAAAGAAAATCACATTTTTGTTTGGACAGGCCAGGATCTCCCCAAAAGAGTAAGCGCTGTTTGTTAGTGAATCATTTTAATTCTGAAGAATATTTACTAGCAATTGGCCAAGCAGGGCTGGGATTGATTGAAAAAACAAACAAACAAACAAACACACCAACCAACCCAATGTTTCTGGGTCCTGCTTTCCCTTCCAGCAGCCTTCACACCTGACCCAGGGACTGCAACAGCTTTGCATTGTGCTGCATCGATGGAATATCTGCAGCTCAGTGCTGGTGGATCATTTCAAAAACCAAAACTAAAACGCATGCAGAGTGATCTGACATCTGGGACAGATGTGACTGAAAATCTCTTCAAATTTGTCAATTGATTTTTTTTTTTTGCCTTTGATCCTGATGTTTCAGTAGAACATGCAATAGTTCTACTATTGCAGATCTTTTCCTTACAGCCCCTTGTCCTCTGTGCCCTGTTGGTAGATCAACAATATTTTATTTTGGAGAAGGGATTAGTTCTCACTTGTGGGGCTAAGTGTAAGAAGAGGAACACATTTTCAAGTCCCCAATGTCCCAAAGTTTAACTCTATTTCTGGTTGCTGATACAATATTGAAGACTGTTAACACTTTGCTTAGAGTTATTTTGTTTTCCAGGGTGGAAACACAGTCCTTTTGGGCCAGAGCCTGTAGTGTTATAGACAATCATATCAGCTTCTTTTCTGTGAACAAAAGAGCATTTACATGTGTGACAGAATAATTATTTATCTGAGATAACAAATGCTTTGATCTTTCTTTTGTCTTTCTTTCTTTTTTCTTATTTTTGGATGTACATCTTAGAATCTAATAATATCCAGGGACATTTGCATCCCCCCAGTTTTCCAGGGCAAAAGAAGGGACCTCACTAAGGTTCAGTAATGGATTTCCCCCATCATTTCGGTTTTCTCGATTCTTTAGATATTTGTTTTAGGTCAGTGGGTTCACTGCTGTAGTCTCTCTGTTAATCAGAGAGGCTCGCTGGTGCACGCAGTAAGTGTAGAGGAACTATCTGATCTACACACCTGAGGTGTAGTCATTCAAAGAAGGAAGGAATTAGATTTGTGCCCTCTTCTGCAAGACTGCAAGAACCCCAAGCATGCCATAAGCTACAGCACCCCAACACTCAATCTGTCTCATCTCTCTTTTTCTTTCTTTCTTTTTTTTCTCTAAATATTTATTTATTCTTGTTATGTAGACCAGGCTGGCTCTGAACTTCTGCCTCCAGAGTGCTAGGGTTGTTAGGCATGAGCTGCCAACTCTCCATCCTCCACTCCCGTGACGTCTCAGACTTTTGACATGTTTTGCTTTATTTAACATTTTGTTTAGTCATGTTTTATTTTATTTTAATATTTTATTTAATCAATATGCCTGCTGTGAACACAACTGCTTAGGATTAAAACACCTTTGGCTTTCTCCCCCCCGCCCCCCCTCCTAGTACATCCAGGCCCTGGATTCCTCCTCAACCAAGGAAGGCCAGCCTGGGAATTCAGGGACAGTACCCTGGGTATCTATCAATTTCAAAGTATTTGGTTCACTTGCATGCCTTGTGGCTGGGGCACGGGGCGGGCGGGATGGGAGGCGCTCTTTTCAGAAATGCCTGTGGGGAGGTTTTGACTTGACATTTACTATCACATCACTAAGACTGGGCCTTAAAGTGGGCCCACTGAGCACCTAAGGCAGAGCCTTTTCAGGCCCCATCGCTTCTGTGTTTCTCCTTGCGCACCTGGCCAGTCCTGCACGGTGGCCCAGGTCCAGAATTCTCCATCAGGGGATGCAAGCCCGCCTGGGTTTAAACCCGGCTCTGCTACTGGAAGTCATTTGACAAATCTCAGGCTGGCCTTTCTAATCTTTGCGGCTCCTCAGGGTTTTGCAAATCTTTAAACAAGCTGTAACCTTCTTCAAACAGCGCGCCAGACAGACAACCCCAGGGTCAGACAGAATGCATCTGCACTCCACTTCTTCCGAGGTCAGGCCCGCACCTCTTCCAACATCTATCTATCTGCAGAATCCCTTGCACCCATCCTGCAATCCAAACCCAGGAATGTCTCCCACCCTGGAGGAGGCCCAGGCCTGAGTATCGGAGACTCTTCGGGCCCCTGGGGGTAGACCAGGGGGAAAGTACCCTCGGGCAAGATCAGCGAGGTGGGGGTTGGTCGAGTGATTTATGATGCTTATCAACGTTTTAGGAAGCAGAAATTAACCTGAGGAGGATTAGGCCCCAAGCTTTGAAGTTCGTCGTTTTGTTTTCCTCCTGTCCACTCCCATGATCAAACAGTTTCTTGTTCCTTCCAACCCTCTCCTCCTCGTCTGGTTATCTCTTCTCCCCTCTCCTATGCCCTAGCAAGCCTTTTTGCATTATTTTTCTTAATTTCAAATAGAAATCTCTTGACCCTAGCTACTGAGTTCCTGTCAGTGGTCTAGAAACAGAAAGACCCCTTCCCCAATTCCTGTCCTCTGGGAAAAGTGTTTAAGGTTTGAACATTCACTTTCTGTTTGGGAGATCAGAGGTAGTGAGTCTGTAACTCTTCTTTTCTTTGGCACTTTCTTTCCATCCAGAGCCCTTTACCTAGGCCCCCACCGAAGCTGGCCTTCCCAGGAAGAAAAAGAGGGTTAGGTTGAGGTGGTTAGCATTAATCTCTGGGTGAGTGCTAACTTCGCTTAGCTTATCACCACCTCCAGGTACTGTGGATTCTTGGATGGTCCTCTTTAGTTCGCCAGTCTTCCACGGCCCAGGGCTGTGCAATCTCTTTCCGTGCTGCTCTTTATTCCCTCCCCCGCCCCCCACCGTCCAGACATTCAGGCTTCCGAGCGGAATCGTCTCCCGCAGTTCTTTCCCGGGCGCCTGTTGAAAAGGCAATTTCCTTGGAGGGTGTGGTCCGGCTGAGTAAAACAGAAACCAGGTTTGTTTGGGGTCCTGAAACCATCCATGTTTTATTGCATCCGCCTCAGAGTCAACTAACTCTTAATGAGCATCCAGGCGGGAAAAGCACAAGGAGGTTTGCTCGGTGCTCGGGAGGGGACCTGAGTGAGGGGAGTCTGTTTACTTCTCTTGCAACTAGAGGTTGCAACATCTTCCCCAAATGGCTCCTTCTAGTGCCGGGGGTATAGACAGGAAAGTCAGAAGGCATCAGGTTTCAGCTCTCTGAGTAATCCAAGATCATTCAGCCAAGAAGACCTTCCAAGTTGGCCCTGTCTACAGCTTGTAATGAAAAGGGTAATCTGTCGTGTAATGAAAAACAGTACCCACAAAACAAACCAGCATCCGATGGCCTTCCACCTCGCACCACTCTACCCTAATATCCTCCAGTGACAAATATTACTATCCAGTTCTACCCCCAAAAGAGGAAGCAGTAGATCTTCCTCTTAATAACTTCCCAAAGTGTTACAAATAATAAAAGGGGGGCATAAATCATCGCCCGAGCGACTCAATGCGGACCACGAACGATTTACTTCTCTTGAGCCCTTAGCTTTCAATCGCTCTCTCATTGGCTTCTTTCTTGAAGTCCGCCCCCAGATCCGTGTTCTTATTGGTCAATATAGCAGAGTGACGCATAGAAAGGGCGTGGGGTGGTGGGGGGCTGGATTTTCCCAGTGCGCAAGCGTCCTAGGGTGCGGGGATGTGATTGACAGCCAAGGGGAAACAAGTGCGCGTGCGTGGATGAGTGAGCTAGTCAGAGACACACAGAGACAGAGACACCCAGAGAGACAGAGACACAGATAGAAAAAAGAAAGAGAGAGAGAAAGAAAGAGAGAGACGGAGAGGGAAAGGGAGGGGGGAGAGAGGATGAAAGAAAGAAAGGGAGTGAGGGGAAGAAAGAAAGAGATGAGGCGTAAGGAGAAAGAGGAGAGCGAAGGTGAAAGAGACCGTGTACAGTGAGGTGGTGGGGCGCAGTCCTAGCTGCAGGCATTTCCCACTGAGTCAGGTTGTTGTCACCCGTCGTCCCCCACAGATCCTTTCGGAGGATCTGGAAAGGATTCACCAGACTGACTGTGTGGGGAGAGAGTAAAGAGAAATAGGAGGCTTGTTTTCCTATAGGAAAACACTTAAAAATCTCCAGAAGTTTATTTTTATAGCCATGTTATTCCTGCATTCCCAGAAAAGCACACAAGCCCTCAGTGTCCCAGGTAAGCTCTTCCTAGGCACTCCACTATTACCCAGCATCACTCCAGCCCAGTGTGAATTCTTACAAACACAGCTGCCACAGCTCTCTAACCGGCTTGTAATCGAAGAGGCCAGAGAAAAAGACACACTCTAAGAATGCTTGTGTGGAAGGAAAAAAAAAAAATAGAAAAAATACGTAAAGGAAGAAAGTTAGAAAAATGCAGCCACCAAAGAATAGCGACAGAAAACAAACAAACAAACAAACAAACAAACACACAAATAAACCAAAAAAATCCCTAAAGATACAAACAAAAAGACAAAAAACAAAACCGCGGAAGGACAAGTCCGTTGGCTACTGAATGGGAAATTTGGAAATCATTCCATGTCCAGCTTTATTCATACTGAAGGAACAAACCCGGTTTGTGCAGCTGCCTGTTAACGCCTGCTACAAAATTCTTGAGAGGCGAGGACGGGCGTCTGCAGCTGCAGTGCTGGGCTGCTGCCCGCTTGCATCCAAATTCCAGCTTCTGGGAGCGAGAGGCCCCAGATAGTTTCCCCACTTAGGCCGCGGATTCCTTCTTGCATGTATTTTAGGGCAATAATAAACGTCTTATGAATCTGCACATATTTTAAATTACAATACCCCTGGAAAATCTATTTGAGAATCCAAGGCTTGGATTTTACGAATTTCTGAATTTGAAAACTAACCATAACTTTTCACAGGCCCTGTAAATTTCTTTTTCCACTAAAAAAATTTGTTTGCGTGAGGAGAAATGTGCAAACAAAAGGATTCCTGTCTGTGAATGCATGGTGAATAAATACGGAGAGGATGATCTAAACTTGTCGTTATTGATAAAGTAAAAATATGTGATTTTAGATTCTCTTTTCTGTGTTTTTTCTTACGAAGCCAAGCTTTTAGATTGCCTATGTACTGAGAGCAGAATTTTGTAATTAAATTTATTTATAAATGCTATATTCACTTTTAATTTGACAATGATCATTTGTAACACAAAATTGTTAGCTTAATTTTAGGTGTTTTATTATTCTTTTGACTACTTATTGATATTTTAAGCAGCAAACCTAAAATTAATAATCAAAGCTTTGATAATTGCTTATTTTTGTTTCACTGAAGGTCCTTATTTTATTAGGTAGATATATAGCTGAAATAATTTTTGAAACAATGAGTAAAAACGATACTTTTCTTTTGCTTTGCTAGAGCAAAAGTATATTTTCATTCTTCTCCGTCCGATTCCTTCTCTTCTAGCAGCCACAGCAAACTGACAGGCTCCAGCCTTCTGGAGGACTAGTATGCAAATTTCGGATGATTGACACCTCTAGTGTAAACCAATCACGCCACAGTAGGTTGCTGATTGGCTGGCTATGATTTGACGTATAATTGACGTTTTAAAAATCTATTATCCAATCACAACAATTCATGCAAATAAGTGAAGGAGTCATATTACCACCGATCAGAGAAACTTGAATACACCCCCACGTGTTCAGTAGCGGGTACTGCAGAAACTACTGCCAAACTGTACGAAATGTTCAATTCTACTCTAGCCTTTCTTAAACTTCTTTGTCACTGAATATAAATGATCATTAAAAAATTCCCCAAGAGGTATGATGGTCCGTTAAAGAAAAATCCATGTGGCTACAGATTTTCAGAATCTACTTCCGTTTTTTTTGTATTTTTTTTGCTAATATTTTTATCTTCAAATTTAATCTTCTGTAAAGAAGACCGTCCTTCTTTACAGATCGTCTCAAAGGGACGAAGTTTACAGAGTCTTTTGGTGAAGAAATCCTTGTAGGTTCAGACGGGAATTTGGTGGCTGTCGTGAAGTTCCACGTGCTACCGCCAGATGGCATAAGGCTCATCTTGTCATTGCGCCTCAGCACTTCCCCAAATCCTGCAAGTAATTTAGAAAAATTAATAACCAAACAGTTTTATATTTTATAACCTAGTGAAGTGGGACACACTTGTACTATTAGAAAGCTACATGTTACGAAAATCAGTTTGTTGGTTGTTGCTTTAATGTGAAACTTCCTCTTGAGACTTTTACCCAGCAAAGTTTTAGAGTAAACTGCACAATGTTTGCAAAAACTTTTCCTTGAAGGGAACTGGGCGGCCTAAAGGGAACGAGGCAGCCGCGCTTCGGAGAGTGTCATTTTCAGGTTTTTTAGGAATTAAAGTGAAATTAAAGTTGGAGGGGAAAGCTCAATTTTCCAACGACCACTCTTCCCCCAAAAGCCAGACTGGTCGCAGCCCTGGAGCGGAGGTTGCATCGCTGCTTCGGGACACATTTGCAGTTAACATGCCCTGCTCTTTCGTGTTGAGTCCTCGGTCACAGGAAGGACTTTCTATGTTTTAGTCTCGTTACTAGGGCAGCGCCTTTGTCTTAACAACTCCAGCGGAAGACAGAGGGTGAGACCCCGTGAAAACTTTATCTCCATACCTCCAGTGTTTATGTTTTTCTGTTTGGACTTATCAGGAAGAGAGGGGTTCGTGTGACCACAGCCCCAAGGCCAGATTAAGAACTAATGGAATTTTCAGAGAGGAGAAAGGGAGAAAGAAAAGAAGATCACGGTGACAGGCAAGCCCCGCAGTTTACACGTACATATTACAGGTTGACCACGCGGCTTCTTCACCCATTCACAGAAAACCTGTACTTCGCTTTTGATCAGTGTACCTAATAATCATGAAATTTAAAATTGTACCCAGCCTTCAAAAATAACTCTTAAAGAGGCATATTTACTACTTAGAAAACGATTCAGAATCGAGCCACGAGGCCCTCATCTTACAAAATAGCGATTCATTAGGCTTGTTACTTTGGGCATCCGGTCTGCTGAATTTTATTTAGAAGCCAGTGATTAGAGTCCGACGCAAACTCTATTCCCCCTAACTAAATTTGTTTTACCCCCCATCCCTGGATCCCTGATGTCCATGGAGCAAGAATCTGTACCGCTTCAACTCTGGTGCCTACTAGTCAACTTCACAAACTGTAGGGAAACATACACGAGGGCCTAACACTACCTTTGAGTTAGAGTTACTTCTCCAGAAATTCAAATCTTACCTTTATTATTTTTCATTACCCATAAGCTTATTGGCCCTTTACCTTCCGAAACAAAACACATTTAGAAACGAAGTACGAATTTGGGGTACGCGTATTTCCCTTCAATGGGAGTGGGGGGACTTGAGTTCTTTTCAGAGCTTTAAGAAAAAAAAAAAAGGCGTCTTTAAACAAATGGAGATGGGTTCTGCAGGAGGACTAGGGGACCGGCTGCCCTTGCCTAACTTCTGAGTCTGATGCTTTGCCATCTTCCGGACAAGCGTGGGTTCAGGGCTTGCGGGGCAGCTAGGCAGGCAGCGGTACCCGGCAGTTCCATAAACCCAGACTGGGTGGAAGGCCGATCGGGCCCCAGAGCGAGTTTCACTTCTGCAGGGACCTCGCCCGAGTCCCGCCGGGGGTTGTAAATCAACCTTCCCTTGCCAGGGGCGCGGGGATGAGCACCGGCTCTCACTCAAGCCGATGGCCACAGCTGGACAGCCGCCCCCGGGGTCCATCAATCAAGCTCTCCCGCCTCAGCCAGAGCGCCGCCCCGGGGGCCTGCTTTGTGTCTGCCTGCCGCGGGCCTGGGTAGGGCGCCCCGGGGTTCTCAAGGGTCTGCAACACCTTTCAGCTTTTCCCATTCCGGGACGTGGTGATTGGGACCGGGATCTCTTATCTACAGAGCGAGTTCCCTCTTTGTTGACGCCCCAATCCTTCCCCACTTCGTGAGCCCTCCAGCACTGTCACCCCAGAAGGAGTGAGGAAGATTAGTCACTAGCAAGTCGATTTCCCCAGCTTTCTGGACTGTAAAAGATTGTTCTCCCTTTCTCCCCATCCCTCCCTCCCTCCTTCCCTCCCTCTCCCTCTCTCTCTCTCTCTTATCTATTATTTATCTATGTTATGTAGTTCCAGAGTTCTTTTGTTTGTAGGTGGAGAAGCATGAGCCTTTTGTCCTATACAATTAAAAAAAAAAATTCCTTTCCTCTGCGCGCAGATCTTCCCTCAGGGTCGTGCGCCTCACTCTACCCCTCCCTGCTCCAGGCTCTACAACTCACTGGGCACTAGAACTTTGCGGAAAGCAACTCCATCCCTCTAGACACGGCGCCTGAACCTTGGGGAACTGAGCCCCGACTCTCACTAGTCCTTCTGGAGAGGCCACCAGGGGGCGATGCAGACCAAGAATAGAACAGCAAGGAGCCACGTGTCTTTCTCCCCCCCCCCCCCCCCCCCAAAAAAAAACGTTGTTGGGCTGGCCCCTGAACATTTTTCTTAGCTCCTGTGTTTCATAGATGCCATGGTGATTTCTTTTGCCGGCTCCGTTTGATCCCCAGCGCTCATACAGATGGCTGTAGCCTGGGTTTGTCATAAGCATCAGGAAGAGCATTAAATGTGCGAAATGCTAATCTTAAGCACCACACTTAGATTCTTAACTTACACAGTTTAGCTCGAAGTTTAGTGGACTCTGGGCTGGAACCAGCAGAATACAAAACTGAGGCGTAGAACCTATGGAAAGCACACTCATGCATGATATCCTACTTTTTTGTTCTTATGGTATGGTGAAGGCACAGGTAAACAAGGAGAAAGAAAGAAGCAGAGGGAGGTGAGACAGCCCCACTTCTCAGTGAGCGGCAGCCATCATCTATGCTGGAGGTTGTCTGTATGAGAAGAACAGAGAAGGCCCCCATTCCTGCCCTTTCTGTGGAGGTACAGTTTAGATCATGCTTTTATTTGTGGCTGCGTATGCTTTACAGTGTGGATTAGCTGGGCCCCAGAGGACACTGGGCCTTGTTCACTGTGGCCAACCAAAAGATCTTCAGGAGAAAACGTGTAAGGTTGAAATATCTATTCCCACATGTGCAAAGGCTCTTGGATTGTGTTTGCTTTCAAAATCCATAAATGTTTTTATTAAACTATCTCTTTCTTGTGGCCCAGGCACGCATAAAGTATTTGCCACGTGTGTAAACGCTTCCATTTTGGTCTTCCTTGAGGGGAACTTTGTAGCTCTGCAGTAAATATTTGCTCTGGGGTAAACCTTGGCAGGCAATCACTGGACTCCTCAGTGTGGTTTCATTGGACTCAGGATGCATTCATGTGCACATGTGCATGTTTTAACACACAGAGGAAAAATTGCAGGAGACCTTGGGAGTTTTTTTAAATTTTATTTTATGTATTTATTTTACCGTGGGTAGAGAGGTGTGTAATGACTGTAATTACTTGAGTGACATTATAAAAATGAACCCAAGGCTCTTTCAAATCTGAGTCTTCCTACAGTGGCATGGTGGCTCATGCCTGTGTTATCAGTACTTGGGAAGCTGAAGCAGAGGGATTGCCATGAGTTTGAGGTTAGCCTGAAATACACAGTGAGACTCTGACTCAAAAAAGCCAAAAAGATTTTATCTTTTTTTTTTGAAAATTTTTTTTTGATTCTTCTTGTATACTGCCAGCCTCCCTGTCCCCCACATCCTGTCAACTCAAATGCTCTTCTGTAGCCATCTTTCATAACAGCTTTTAATATAGTAGTGTTTGGGGGCATGAGTGTATTTTATTTTTTTTTTAAAGATTTATTTATTATTATACATAAGTACACTGTAGCTGTCTTTTAGACACAACTGAAGAGGGCGTCAGATCTCATTATGGGTGGCTATGAGCCACCATGTGGTTGCTGGGATTTGAACTCGTGACCTTCGGAAGAGCAGTCGGTGCTCTTACCCACTGAGCCATCTCGCCAGCCCACATGAGTGTATTTTAAAGTAATAAAGCATAGGTTTTGTTTCCTAAATTCTATCTGAAATAGGAAGACTCTAAAATCAAACAAATTATGATCTTCATTTTGTTTGAAAATGTGATATGATTTCATTTCCTTCAGTGTTTTAATTTGTAGCCATGTTTTAAAAATTCAGAAAAACAAAACAAAAAGAAACGGGATTGTAGACAGTCAAGATGTGGGATTCTCATCCCTGAATAAAACTATGGGATTTTAATAAAAGATGTCGGTCAGTTCGATAAAATTGATGAGAAGGGTCTGGATGGAAGATTACTGAGCTCTGCAAGTGGCTAACATAGGACCGGCTTTGAGCAGATACTTGGGAATTAAAAGCTCTGCTTGGCCTCCTGAGCCATTGTGACTGCAGAGCTGGTGAGTTCCCGCTCTTTAAAAAAATATCCTCCC